>CM031240.1:992397425-992482717 GCA_018340775.1 Taxus wallichiana var. yunnanensis
AAAGTTCAAACTTTTGTGAACGTGTCGGTTTTCTTATAGTTATCTATAATTGTGAATTTGGGTTTTGTTGTATTAATTTGGTTGCAGACTTCTGACCCTGTGATTATTTAGGAAAGGTAAATTACTATGGGTTTTTCTTGGCAATTGTTATTTTAAAATCCTGCAAATGTATACTTCTTTTATTCGTTGGAATTGTTTAGTTGTTTTCGAGGCCTGGTTTTTGGAAGCCCGTAAGGGAAATATTATTCATTTTTCTACTTTATTGGGTATTTGGATAACCTTTGAAAGTATGGCATCTGGTGCTAAGAAGGGAAAAATCCATCGGGTATGGTTTACTGTATTTTGGTTATTGTTGTCAACTTGAACTTCTTGATGGTTCTATTGACATTGTTTCGATGTATTGTGTTAACCTGTTTCTTAGACCTTGGGCCATTAAACTCGGTTTCAGTTCTTACAAAGCTTAGACAATATCTTCTTTGTTCTTTCCTTTCTCTTGGTTGTTGTTCATTCAATTCGAACCCATTAGATCTCTGTTTGGGATTTTGGTTTGAGACATTAGATAATGACCTTGTCAATATAGGTTATTGGTTTCTTTAGGTTCTCCTTTAATCATACAAGAGTTGAGGGTTGTGATCTTTCTCCCTCTCCTTCCTTTATTCTTCTTTCAGCTTCACACTTGGTGAAGATGTTGTCTTTCTTTGGTTTGTTTTGTTATGCAACTTCTTGACTGTCTAGTAAGAATGATTGTAGAATGTTGTTAGGGAAGTATAGCTGAAGTTGAAATTTAATTCGATGGAATAATGTGTTAGGATGGAAGTAGTTGAATGGTTTAATGAGTTAGTCTAGAGTACAAACTTAACCATTTAACTACTTAAGGTAATTATTGCAATGGTGCATATTTTTGAGATTGGAAGTAATCTTACATCTTTAAGTGGTCTAATTTATCTTGTTTGGTTGTTAACTTGAATTGGTTCCTAGTTTTGAGTTTGAGTATTAGGATACTCTAAACCAGGGACACTTAAATGTTATGATGATTGGTTATTTTAACTTATTTATTATGATATTTAAGTTCAATTGTTGGCAGCTCAGATTTTAGGATGAATTTAGGTTAATGAAATATTGAGATGGAATTATTGTTGTAAATGATCTACTGTTGAACGATGCCTAGAAGCTAGTTAGGAGAGTTACCTTTTCTATTAAACGGATCTAATCAAATGAGTGATCATGAAAAGAAATGTATGAAAGTAGTAGTGAAATTTTGATGAAATGTTACTTATCAGAATTACTATTTATATTCCTTTGATAAAAGACAATAGTATGGATGGTTGAAGTTGTTATATTTCATGACCTAACCTTACTTTTGATTTGTTGTATATTTGTTTATCTCTTTCTTTTGTTTGAGTATTGTAAATCCTTTTGGCTATGTCTTTCTGAATTGCTTTAGGACTATTTCATAATAGCAAAGTTCTTTTTATGAAACAATTAGTTAAAATCACATCTTTTTAATGATTTAGTGCTTATCATGCTCAGTTCAATGAAATGACCCGTGCTAGCAATTTTACAGATGGACTTCATAAGTGATGAAAGGAGAAAGATCTTTAGGAAGTTACATTTTTTTATCAAAGAGTGGATCTTTTTATGATGAAATATGGTTCATTACTGAAATGTATTTTATGTAAAAGAAAGTTGTATCTGAAATTGATTGAAATAGTGTTGTTTGATATTAGTAATATCTGAAGCGTTTGGACTTGTAAATGTATAATTTCCTCCTTGTTGAATGAAAGATGTGTGAAATTTGTTTGTACTTGATGTAATTCCTTTTGGCATGCAATGAGTGGAAATAATGAATATTACTCTATTTCACAAATAGTAGCATACTTTTATGGTTTGGAAAGGAGTAAATAGAAGTCGAGGTGTTAGATGTATTACCCTCTCTAGTGAGGATGCAACTTATAAAGTTGAATTTCTTACATTGATACTCAACTATATCTCTATGACTATATTTAAATCAAATGTTTGTATGAGAATTAAACCTTGATAATAGTTTATAATGTACAATGGGTTTATAATAGACTTTAACCCTTAATAAGGGAAAGGAAAGACAATTCCCTTGAAATGAATCATAGTCCTAATTTAAGACCTTTTTGATATGAATCCTGATTATTATCTGTAGTTAGAGAAGGTGTGCTTTCTCATGTAGACTTCCTTAATTAAAATAGGAATGTAGGAAAAGACAATTAAAAAGGGAATTAGACTTCATTTCAATGAAGTCTAATATGAAAAAGGACCTGCTCAGAACTTATATAAGCTAGGGTTGTATTAAGTGAGTAAATAAATGAAACTTCCATGTGTACTGGGCCTTTAATGTAAAATTTGAATCAGGTTGTTAATAGTTCAAATCATAGCATGTGAGTTGGATAGAAAGTAGATTTATCTGCATAACTTCATCTAATGCGTTTTAACTCTGAATCTTAACAATTAAGGAACCTAGTTGTTCAGTAGGGTTGTTGTAATTAATTGGTAATGAGGAAATTAATAAGATATAACTTCTACCTAAGGTATGTTTGTCACGATGAGGAAACCTCGGTTGTATGTTTACACACGCCAAGCTGTAGCCACAGTACCTTCATGATGACAAGGGTCTTCATGAGGATACTATTATAGACACCAAATTTGTGTCTTACAACCCTCCATGCCCCGCATCTCATTTCGTAACATAACTTCATCACCTAAACCTTACACAATTATTTATTAATTACCTTATAATTAATAAATCCACATCTCTAAACCTACCACCTCATTTCGCCACCTCATCATGACCTAGTCCTAACCCTAAACTAACCTAATTAAGACCTATAACTTGGTCTACATCCACACCCATGACTAATTACTCCTCACCCGCACCTAAAACCAACCTCATAATGACTTGACCAAGCCCACGACTAATCCCTCGGGAGAAAAGGAGGGAAAGTTGGCTATTTTACTAAAAATAGCCCGCTTTGACTTAATCGACATCGGTTCTACTCGACCGCCGTCGGTTCACGTAACCGCCATCGGTTCCTGAAATGACCTCCCCAACTAAAAACAAAGGGCGTTGGATTTTCATTTATCGGAACCAGGAATTGATTGGAAGGATCGGGAATTCACTTGGCGAGCGAGAGAGACAAGTGAAGGAAAGAGAAGAGTTTGCGAGAGGAGGAGATCAAGCCCAAAAGCGCAAGCCCGAGTAACCGTGAGCCCAGTGACACTTATCTCAAGCATTGGGAGAGAAGATAGCTCATCTTTGATTGTTCGATCATCCTACGAGCCTCGCCTTCGTTATCACGATCCTTGAACCTATATCTTCATCGGGAACTAGTAAGTAAGTATCTTATATGTTCTTTTAATAAAATTTCTTGGATTTCTAAATCACAAGTAATTCAAGTCTATTCTTAGATCTACTACCCGGTAACACCCTCCATCTAACTGCCATTCCTCTACCCCTACATTGCCCCAAGAATAGCCCCCCTACTCACGAGTCTTCTCCATCACCCCATTACCTATCCCCAATCATTTACCAACCTTATAAACACCATAGCCACCTTATTGCCAACCTTCACTAAAAGCCCCTAAACCACTGCCCCTACCGATATCGGTTAGAAAAAGCGGTATGCTGGTGATAGTGACCGGCATCGGTCATCTTTGTGATTCAAAACCAAAACTAGCCCTTTCCTCTATTTTTTAACAAGGCAATTAAATTGTAATTCGCAATAGCTTCTTTGTTATAATTTGTGTTAATTCATATTATAGGGAACTAACCACCTTCAAAAGGAAGTTTAATACTTCACGGGCCCAAGGCGATTCCTCATTTATCATCTAATTAGAATCTAGTGGTCTTGTATTCTTACTTGCAGGTAGTCCTTCCCAGGACAAAAAGGAGTTCTTTGTGATCGATCTTATCTCTCTCTACGGTACATGCACACCCTCTCAACATTCAATGGTATTCCTCTAGCCCTAACCCTTATCTGTTTCTCAAAGGAATGAAAGGATAGAAGCTACTCTATTCCAGGAACGGAAGCATTTCTGTGTGAAACAACTATGTTGCAAATAGACATGTTTCAACACCCTTTAGAGTTTATTCAACTAGACTAACATAAATTCTGACTTGATCACAGTTCTGCCCTAGGTAAAGATAGGGGCATGATCTAGTGTTGAGGGTCAACTCATGTTGACTTAGGATAAATAGACACACCCAATCGACATAAGTCGATTGAGTATGTCTAAATACCCTTAGTCACCGTAAGCAGTCCTCCACACTAGGCCATGTTGTTAACCTTGGCTAGGGTTAAACCTTGAACAAGTGGAGAAGTTAGTGAAGACCATTCTAGATAACAGATCAAGTAGGGTGAAGGACTTATTCCATTTGACGAGTATGTCGTCTAGGAATATAAACATGAATAGTATGTTTAAAATATTTGGCCAAAGTATCGCAAGTTGTTGGTTGTGTTGTCCTATGTCACCTAGTTTAAGAAGTAGGATTTCATATGAATATCGGTAACAGATATTTAGATAGGCCTCTTAAATAGAACACTTGATACCTCTAAAAGGGTAACAGAACCAAGTATACGTAGTATACACATTATAAAGTTAACATGAGAGATCAGTATGATACCGAGTCATGAAATGAGAGATCGGTGTTCACCGAGTCATTTATAATTGCATATGGTTTTCTGTTATGAGATAGATTGGATTTGGAATGTGTGTTCTAAATTATGTTAATTTAGAATAGAGAACATTATGCAAAAAAATTCCCTTGTTTCTAAAGTCTTAAAATGGGAATGTTACACTTGAGTTTCGAAAGAGCTCCCTCTTCCACCTTCTGTTCCTGATCTAGTACTTGATGAGTAGGAGGAGAGGCACCATAAATTTGACCCAAATGCTAAAGATCCGAAAGCTTATGAAGCTGGGCTTGGTACTTACTTCATTCTTGAAGAAGAATTTTTTCCACGTTCCTCAAGAAAAGTGAAGAGAACCCCGATCTATGGAAGTTATACTTTGATGGATCCGAGAATCGAAAGCTTGATGCGGGAGTAGGAGTTGTTCTCATTTCCCCTAAGGATGAGAAATTATTCTTCACACACATGTTGCATTTTATATGTTCTAACAATGCGAGAATGTGAGGCGTTGGTGCATGGTCTTATTATTATTGAAAAGAATAAGATTAAGGTGTTTTGAGATATTTGGGAACACAGAATTGGTTATCCATCAAGTCACCAAAAAGTGTGCATAAATAATAAGCTTCTCAAATATTATAGACACAGATTCTAGGATCTTCTTGAGAGACTTGATGCTCTAAATATACAGGTGGTGCCATGCAAAATGAATATGGAGGCTGACCAGATGGTTGCACTTGGTTCGTAATTCTCTCCTACTGAGGACTTACTCAAAGGAAAAACTCATCACATCAAAATGGTGATTAGACCATCCATTCTAGATAACAACACCATCTGGAAAGTGTTTGACAGTGACACACATATTGTCCAGTTCATCTAGAATGAATTTGAGTTCTCATTAAGTATGCAAGCTGACTTGCATGATAGTTATGGTGACCTAGTGATACAACTAAAGAAAAACAAGTTGCATAAAGGGCTAGTCACCTTAGAATAAATATTTCTCCCTGATGATGAGTTCAAGGGTGAAGAAAAGTATATGTGCACCATGTAAGAAAATTACTCCTAGTCACTATTACACGTAGAAATTATTTATTTCTCGAGTAAAGCTTGCACGCATGATGAAAAGTGACCCTTCATAACTCTCTGTCAAAAATACAATGATATCTTCTCATGGGAGTATGAAGACCTCAAAGGTTTTGATGCAAGTGTTGTTTAACACTCCATTAACCTTGATCCATGTATCAAGCCCATTAGACAAAATTAGTGACATGTTAATCCAAAGATAGAGATCCTCATGAGAAAGGAGTTATCCAAACTCATTGAGGCCAAGATAATATTTCCGATCAAGTAATCTACCTGGGTCACGAATCTAGTTCGGTCTGCAAGAAGAAGCGGTGAAATTAGACTCTATGTTGATTTCATATATTTGATCAAGGAATCTCTAAAGGAGCATTATCATTTTCCTTTAATGGAGAAGATTATGCAGAATTTCACTAGCACGTAAAGATTATAAATGTTGATGGATACTGCGGCTTCAATAAAATCCTTGTCAAGCAAGAGGATTAATTCAAAATGGTGTTTACAACCAAGTAGGGGACATATGTGTATCATAAGATGCCCTTGAGATCTTTCAAATGTAGGCGTAGCATTTCAATGTGCCATGGATATTGCATTCAAAGATTATATCAATGAGTTAATCTTGGTTTACCTTGATGACATCATAGTCTTCTCAAAGCAAAGTAAGGATCACATGGCGCACCTAGAAAAATTCTTTAAGAGATGCAGAAAATATGGGGTATCTATTAACCCCAAGAAATGTAATTTTGTGGTGGCATAGGGCAAGCTTCTAGGTCTTGTAGTTTCAAAGGATGGCATAGAAATTGATCTGAGTGCGTATCAACCATCCAGGCCTTCTCTCTACCAGTGCACAAGAAATATTTGCAGTCCTTCCTTGGAAAAATTAACTTTTTAGGTGTTTTATTCTTATCTTTGCAGGACTAGTAAGGCCGATCAACCTCATGCTCAAAAATAACATAGCATTCAGATGGAAAGTAAAAGGAAAAGAAAGCTTCAACAAGATCAAGAAAGAAATTACTTGTGCACCATAACTCATCAATCCAGATTACTCAAAGGATTTCATCCTTTATGCTTATGGCACTGATGCAAGTGTTGTTGTTGTCCTAACAAAATAAAATGAACAAGGACTAGAGCATCCAATGGCATTCTTCATCCAAACACTAAAGGACTATGAATTAAGATATAGTCACATGGAGAAATAGGTCTATGCTATTATACACACGCTCAAGAAGTTCAAAATTATGCTCACCACAAATCATATCAAGGTGTTAGTCTCCCACTCCTCTATCGAGACTTCATCATGGGAGTAGAAATCAATGAGAAGAGAGCACGATGGGTGACCAAAATCATGGAGTATGATGTGACTATCAAGGCCAGAAAGCTAGTAAGAGGTATTGTGCTCTGTAAGAAGTTTGTTGAGGATGCACATGTAATGAACCCGAGACTTCATTGTCTTTCATTGAAGCTCTCTTGTGTGCGAGAACTTGAGCAGAGTATAGATCTTAGTGCGCGTGGACTGGATGAAGGACATGATCACATTCCTTTTCATGAGTGCATACCCTCCTGGTTTAAACAAGGAAAATAGAATACATCTAAGGTTACAATCTATCCCTTATGTTTTGATTAATGGAATTCTCTTGAAAAAGAATCTTAACAGTGTGTTTTTACGATGTATATCAACGCTATGTAGACTAAAAAAGCGTTAGCAAAATTTCATGATGGATTCTCTGGTGGACACTTCTCAGACAAAACTATAGCAATGAAGATCATAATAGAAGGTATATTTTGGCCTACTCTATTTTCAGATGTGCACAAGTGGGTCACCAAATGTAAAGAATGTGCTTTCTTTGGAGGAAAGAAGAAATTAACGTGCTTCCTTTGACCAATCCAAATAGATTAGCCTTTTGCACAATGGGGTCTTGACTTCATAAGCATAATCAATCCACCTTCAAGCACTAGACATAAATGGGTCTTTGACAACTATGGAATACTTCACCAAATAGACAGAGAGGTTGTCGTGCTCAAGGAATCAACCGAGTCATTCATCCTTGACTTTCTCAAAGGTATAATGATAAGGTTTGGCGTTCCCCAAACAATTATCTCTGATAATGCAAAAGCCTTCCTTGTGCAACAAGATTCTTGATTGGGCTCTAAATTTGGGAATCTATTTGAAGACTTCTTCCAATTATTACCCTCAAGGCAATGGTCTAGTAGAGTCAACAAATAAGAACTTGATTAGGATCATGAATCGTAAGATACAATGAACATCATCCAAAGGTAGTGGCATACAAAGGTCTCACGTATTCTCCGGGTAGATAGAATAATAGTAAAGAAATAAATAGGAACTTCTCCTTACAAACTTGTCTATGGCAAGGAGGCTACCCTTCCTTTGACGCTTGATTTGAACTCATTAGCATTTGCCTAGCAGTTTGGAGCTTAAAGGTGCGGACAGGAGAGAAATCGGGATGGTAGAGCTGGTTAGTTTTAAAGAATCAAGAAACTCTGGCATGATAATGCTAGAATGACATCGATAAGTAACAAAGAAATGGTTTGACAAAAAGGCTAGGCCTCAAGCTTTCAAATTTGGGGACTTGGTCTTGAAATGGGATCTTTGACAAAGATAAACTAGGGTGCCCGCGAAGTTTTGTGCACTTTGGAGTGGCCTATACATCATCAATTCATGTAAGGAGGCTAACTCTTTCAAGTTAACTCATCTTGATGGAGGCACGCTACAAATCCTAGTAAATGGGATCTATCTTAAACCCTTTCATTAAGTTTATTGCATCATTTTGTATATATTAAAGTATATTCAATATCTCCAAGTACATTACATGCACATTTTTTGTTTATAAATAGTTATTTCTTCTCGTGTGCTTCTTGGCGCATTGTTTTGTCACTTAGGGATGCCAATAATTTGAACTAGTTTCAGGATTTAGATCGAGTTCAAAAATGATCCTTCAAGTGATTTCAGAAGCGTTCTTTAAATTTGTAGATCAAAATTTCATGATTACATATCAGAATCCATGCCCAATGGATGCTCCAGAACTTTGATCTCCTTCATCTAGTAGGAAGATGGCCCCAAAGTTGACAAACTGTTATCCACAATAACTCTCCTAGTTATTTGGATAACTCATCTCCCCATTTTGGCTCTATGGTTCTACATGTAGGTTGCATACACTTCACTTGTTCACTTGGCACATTTTCATGGTTGTAGATTCCCTGTGCACCTTGCGTGCATCCCTTCCTTTTCATGTCTTCTTCCCTTATTTTCCTTTTCCTTTTCTTCTTTGTTCCATCTTCCATTTGTGTGCACTCTTTGCGCTTTCACCTTCTCTGCATTTCTTCACCTTTCACACATGCCTTGGCCTTTGCTTCCCAAAATCAGATAACTCCTTGGCATCCCCACACACCCTTTCCTCCACACATATTACAATTGTGTGTGCCTTCCTTCCATCATCTTCTCATTCCTTATTCTTCCACACGTATACCTTTGTGCCCTCCTTTGCATCATTTCATGCCACATCATTCTTTGACACATTAAAGTGTGCCACATGCAACCTATCAAAGTGTGCCAACAAGGCATCGAGTCTTTTTGCAACAAATAAATGAGTGACACGTGGTAGAAACGATAAGAACATTTGCATAGTTTGTAGTCCTTTCATCAATCCATGCATGCCACATGTCTGTGTGCGTAATGGACTGACAATATTCTAATAACCATATATTTTCTCTCTGAGCTCGATCGCTTCGCACTAGTCTCAATCGATAGCTGCTTTAATGAGGGATATGGTACTAGATATTCAAATTCAAATTCTTGCCAGGACCTAGTATGTGAGAAATGGGAAAGGCATTAATGAGCGAGATATGATTGCTCCAACCAACCGGTTTGATTTGATTCACCTTTCTTCCTTCTCCAACACGCCAAATAGACTTGGGGAAACACATTTGATAGATTTATAGGTGGATTTATAGGAATTGAATTCTTCTTGTTGGTAGTTGTATTTCAAAATCAAGTTTTCCCTCCTTCTTCTCTTCTTCTTCCATGGATTCATCTATAAATGTAAGAGTGGGCTCATTGTTAATGTTGGAAACTTTGGATCCTTATGCATTTTGCTAAGGACTTCATATTCTGTATTCATTATACCGATTATGTGCATTTCGAAAGTAATGGAAACATCATTTTTGTAACTAATCTTTTTCCTAAGCATGTTTGTATTCTTTCTTCTTGCCTTTCTTTTACATTGTGTGCTTGTGTCACTCTACATCCCTTGTAGCTCCATTTTAGTTGTGTTCCATGAAATTGATATGGTAAATGTGTTTTAGTTGTGTGACACATGCCTAGCCTTATTTAATACATTTTCCTATCATTTTTCTCATAATATATGGTGTTCACCCCTCTTTTCAATTGTTATCACCTTCCTTAGATTAGTTTTCCATTTTGTTATCCTTTTATCCCTGGTCCCTTAGCATTGTTAGCTTAGTTTTCCCTTTCACAATTAGGAGTAGCAGTATACAACAAAAATAGATAGAGGAACTAGCATTCTTCGGATACTTGTCTCACGTGTGCAAGGTCCCACAACTTAGAGACAATTCCATTTTTGTCATGAAGCACTCGATTCTTCTAGATCCAAGATGTGTGTGCAAATTTGAACAACAAATAAGAACCTTGCCCACAACACCTTGGTATGATCATCGATATAGTTCATTTGGGGTGTGGCTACAAAATCTCCTCATTTTTCCTCCTTCCTTTGGTGTGCCTTCCCTTAGGCACCTCTTTCTCAATATTTACTTGTGTGATACCCACATCTCCACCTACTGACTCCCAATCCTTCTGCGCAAATGGCTCCACATCACCTTTCTCCTCTTCTTCTCCCTTGGGGCCTCCATCATGCATGATGCGTATTTCCATATCATGGTGTACATTCTTTTCCTTAGTATCCTCTTCATTATGGGTTATCTTTTCACTACGTGTGACCTCTTCCATGGACTTATCTTCATCACTCTCCTTAGTGGTAACCAGTCATCACCTTCTCTTTCTCGAAGCACTTGTCTTATTTTTGGGCTTCTCTTGGTTGGGGTTACTTTAGGTGACTTCTAGTTACCTTGGAAGTTCCTATATCATGGTTTTCTCCTTTGTGCCCTCTTTGTAATTTCCTTACGTGGCGTGGTCTAGTGCGAGTGTCTTCTTCCTATGCCTCCTCCTCATCGTCATCCTTCTCTTTTTCTTCATCTTATTCTTCTTGTTGTTGATGAGGGCTCTCCTAGTGCATTCTCTTGGAAGTCTCTACCATCTGCTTTCCCTTTGGCAGCTCTAGGAGATGAAGGTCCCTTGCATCAATATACTTCCCATTCTTCATTTTTGGCCTCAAGTATATGTAGACTCTGGTCGTGCCTTGTCTCACTATGAGAGCTTTAGGATTAATATCCATATTTTTGATTCCATCACCTCCACATAGGCTGAATTGGAGGGGTATACATATGTTGTGCATGAGTTTAGCAATTAGAATCTACCTTTTTGCATGACAAACATCAACTTTTGTGCATCCTTAATCTTATTAACGGATGCTTGAAAATACTTGGCAGTGAAAGTGAAGGAAAATTTTCACCAAGGGCACATCCCTCCATCACTCAATAAAAACCTTCCCAAACATAAGTGTTGAGGCACTACAAATTCTTCCTTTCCATCCATAATTGAGGGCAATTCCCTTGGCATGTGTCACTCATTCTTGAATGTCTTGTGCATCCATCTATATCATCATTTTCCACATGTAACTTGTATTGATTTTTAATTTCCCTTTCACATGTATACTCAGCAAAATTCACCATGGGGGACTTATTATCTTTGGGTAAATCCATATCTTGTCCTTGGGTCCATCATCGACACCCCTATTTCCCAAAATACTATTAAATGTAATACGACACCCTAAGTTATTTTCTCGCCTTTAGTTACTTAAATCTGAACCTCCTTGACTATTCCTTCTATAATGAATCCAAAAATATTATACAATGTCTTGTGCACCATCTTTTTGTTATCTGCATGCCATTTCTTGTTTACGAGACCATCTCTTAGATGTGCCTAACTTCTGACTTACCGGACATGCTACAAATTTGGTGCCCACATCATTGATGGCTATGATATCCATCATTTGATTCCCCATTGATAGTTGAATTTATTCATTATGGTTCTACTCCATCATCATATAAGTCTTGTTGATTTCAACTCTGAACTATGCGGGCATGTTACCCTTATGTTTAGTTACATGGTAATGTGCATTCTTCTCCCAGCAAAGTAGAAAAATTCCTCATGCACACATGATATGAGCCACTAGAATATTCACTTGGGCTTGTTGAAGAAAGGAAATCCATAAATTTGGAGGACACCGGTGTTCTCAATTCCTTATTTACTATATCATCATAGACTAGTTGCCCCACCTCTATCCTTTGGGTCATATGTGTCATCACACCCTTGTTTATTTCACCTTCATGGGCCTCTGAGTGATGTTTATAATCACTAATATTACATTTGGTCAAGTGTGACTCCATGGATGCCTTACAGAGTATCTCTAAGGGGCACTAGATCTCGAAAACCACTCTTCCTGGTGTGTCCTCTACAATGAGGTTTCTTGTTTTTTCCTTACCCTTTCCCTTGTGTGATATGGTCGTGCTTTATTTTGTGCCATTGTATTAACTTCATAATCTATTCAAACTTCACATTTGCAAAAATGTGTTCCCTGAGTGCTAGATAACTTACCCAATTTCTTATGCCTTAATAGTGAACATTTAAATTCTTGATTGATCCCTTTACTTGCTTAGAACCTTCCACCTTGTTCCCTAGTTTTGCTTCACAACCATGTGCTCTAATTATGCAAATTCAAGATTTTGAATTCATAATTATATAAACCCTAGATCAAACCCTCCACGCCTCATGAGCCCTTCATGCCTTCTCCCTTTGCTTGATTTCCATGAAAGGATTTTGTCTCAATTAATTTTTTCTTCACTCTGCTCTAGTTTGACTTAAAATTTTGTTTCGATCTACGTACTAGTTTTTCACACTCAATTCGCACTTAGTCACTTTGTAAGTGCTCTTGATAACTCAAGTTCTCTAATATGCAAGGTAAGAATGACCCTTCTTGTGCTTCTTTTATAGATTTCCAAATTTGTAACAAATTAATTTCTCCTCATCTACCACCACTCCAAAGCATTAAATATGCTTCTTTCTTTTCTCACACTTTTTCCAATTTTCTTCCACACTAGTAGTTATAACCTTCTAACGTGCCACTACTCTTAGAGTTGCAGGAATATTTGCGTGCACTTCCCTACACCACAAACCATATTCCTCTATGCCACACATCAAGTATTCTATCTTATTCTTGTCTCCCTCGCATTACATTGTGTGGCTCTCTACATGGGTTTCCAACATCTAAGAAATTCCTTACGAGCACCATCATACAAAAAAATCATACGACACTTCCATTTACTTTCATGCATACTCAATTCATATCCATCAAGTACCCTTATTTCATATTGTCATGTGCACCTCTAAGCCAACTTTAATAGGCATATCATCATCAGATCATCTCTTTTACACGTACTTATACATGTTTCACCCCACACTAAAGGTATGCGTAGTCCTCTGCACATCAACTTAGCGATTGTAATCGGTTCGTGCACATGAACGTGCTTATTATAACAAAACAAGAAAAAACAAAACATGAAAGGAAATCTAATATGAATTGTGATATTACCTTATTACAAACACAAAGGAAGCTTATTTATAGTAGGGCTTCATCCTACTCCCATTGAAGTAACTAGGAAACATGGTGCCATCCAACACTTGCAATTGACATGTGCCTAATTCTAGTATCTTGGTTACTATAAATGGTCCCAACCAATGGACTTTCAACTTCCCCTGGATGGCGCACAAACTTGGAGTCATACAAAAGTACCATCTTTCCAACTACAAAATACATGTTTTTGATGTGCTTTTCATGACAAGCCTTATGTCCTTCCTTTTCTATCTTCTAACTCCATTGTGTAATGGTGCGCCTCTCATCTAATTACATCAAATTTTTAATGGGCTCATCAACTACTTGTTCATCATCTAATCCTCCTATGCACATAATACACAAGGAGGGTAACATAAATTTAACAAGTAGTATATCCTTTGCACCAAATACCAATTGAAATGATGTGGCCTTATTCGACCATTTATATGTTGTTTTATATGCCCAAAGCACAGTTGACACCTTGTCATCCTAGTCCTTTCTTCCAACATTACATATCTTCATTAGTGTCTATCCCAAGATCTTGTTGAAACCTTCAGAAATTCAACTAGCATGAGAGTGATAAGTATTATTCATATGGTGTAACACCATAAACTCTACCTATAAAATTCTAATGGTCTCATTCAAAAAATGAGTTCTTTTATCACTCGTTAAGCTCAACAAACATCCATACCTACTAATGATATTTTCCCAAAGGAGCTTTGTTGTTGTGTTCATTGTATAATATTTTATAGGCATATCCTCTAATCACCTTGCTACGTAATTATTATATGTGATGATGTAACGCACACATGTCTTGTACGTGGGTAGTGTAATAGGTCCTACAAAATCAACTACCCATTTTTCAAAAGGTTTCGCGCTCACACCATGGGTCATGATGACATCTCATATTTGTTTCCAACATTTCCAAGTCTCTAACAGTGATCACATGCTTTGATATAGTCCTTCATGTCCTTGTATAATGTCTCCCACCATAGACCATCTAATAGAATCTTACATGTAGTCGCATCCCCTGCATAGTGTCTCCAAAGCAATTCCACCATGAGCCTCCTCTATGATGGTTATGCATTCATGATCCAGAACACACATACAAAAGACCTCATATCTCCCCATTTTATATAGGTATCCTCTAATGAGTTGATATGGTGCATCTCGAATAATAAGCTACTTCTTTTATAATTTTTTCATTCCTTCTAGTACAAATCCGGTCGTAAAAATACTGCAATATCTTCCAAATTAGTGGGCACGTGGTTCAATATGAATAAGTAGGCATCATGCATGGTATTTGCAATGCTCTATGCATCCTATCTATATTTTCTCCTTGACAAGTGATCAGGACCCAAGTTTTTCTTTCCTGGCTTTACTATGACTATAAAATAAAACTCCTGAAAAAGAAGTATCCAGCAGTAGATTTGCCCTTGTGAAAATGGTTTGTTGACAAAGTAATTCAATGTCATGTGATCTATGTAAAAGATAAACAGTGTGGCCAATAATTATTGTCTGAACTTGTGGATCATGTAGATCATGGATAAAGCTTTGTGCTCGTCATCGTATAGTTATTCTTAGTTGGTGTCAATTTCCTACTTGCAAAGCATATGGGATGATCCAAATTTCCCTCTCCTGGTTTCACCAAGCGTGTCAATATCTAGGCTAGATGCATCTACATGTACATGGAAATTTTTATTCCATGAAGGGAAACACAAGATAGGTGTGGTGGTAAGTTTCTCCTTTAAGGTCTCAAACACATGTTGTTGCACGTCACCCCAATAAAACCTTCCTTTTGCCTTGAGAAATTATTCAGTGGCATGAAAATATTTGCATATCCTTTGATAAAATTCTTGTAATGATCAGTATGCCCCAAGAATCTACACACTTCACTCTAGTTGGTAGGTTCTTCCAGCCCCAAAATTACTACAATCTTAGCAAGGTCTACCAATAGTCCTTCTTTACAAATGATGTGCCCAAGTAAAGTACCAAAAGGGGTGGAAAATATGCACTTATTGATATACTCAACTTCCTACACCTTTCAAACATCAGGCTCAAGTTATCACAATGATCCTTCACTAGCCCATAAATAGTCTAATCATTTAGATAAACATGTAAAAACTTATGAATGAATTCTGGAATGCCTTAACAACGATGTGTGAGAACACCATTGGTGCATTATTCAAGCCAAAGGGCATGATAGTATATGAAAAACTTCCCCATTCATTTTTAAGTTGGTATTTTCCTTATTCACACATACTGATGTGCACATAATGGTACCTTGAGAATACATCCATGAATGATTTGATTTCCTACCCGATAACTCCCTCAAGGATCTATTATGTGAATGATGTATGAAAAGGATATATGAAACATGAAGCATTAAGTACCCTATAGTCAACACAAATCCTTATCCAACCATTTTTATATTAATCACAATGGGGCTTACCCACTCGATTCCTCAATAAGCTATATGATCCCTAACTTAAGCATCTTGGCAATCTCCCCTTTAACCTTCTCGTGCGGGTTTGAGATCATCCTATATGGCCTCTTCCAAACCGGATGCATGCCATATTTCATCTTAATATTCATCTCTCCCAATGGGGGATGGACTCCCTTCAATTCATGATAACCCCTTAGAAATAAATCTTGGAATTCGCACAATAGTTTAATGATCTTCGCAACCTCTGGTTCTAGTCAATAATCTCTAATAATAGCCTCCTTAGGCCCATTTTCGATGTCGTCAATATTCACCTTTTTTAGTCTTCATAGGAACATGGTATGCACGTGTCTTCTCATCCCTAAAATCCATAACTTCATGCATGTCCTTAGTTTACTTTATATCTAGATCTTCAACTTCCTCATCATCGATGAGGCGGACTATTATCCCTTTTTCGTTCTCTTTCCACGCATACCGAGTAGTTTTTCTTATGTTTTTATCACATCCTCACATGCCTCGGTTTCAATCTTTCCTAAGATTTGAACCATAAGTTCTTCCGCCTTCGTTTTACCTCCGAACTTTGATGCGCTTCATGATCTACAAAGTTTCATGTGCTGGAAATTTAGTTGAAAAATAATTAAAAGTATGAGAAATACATTGGAGCTCAAAAGTACACCCATCCCAGATCAAGATGAACTGGGATTTTGAGGAAACATGGGATTGTCTCCAAGTTGTGGGACCTTGCACACTTGAGATAGACCTCGGAGAAGGCCGGTTCCTCTACCTATTTCTACTACTAAAACTACTCCTATGAAGGGAAATGCAGCTACCTATCACTACTCTGATTCGACGGGACCAGGTGAAATGTTGATGCATAAGAAAGGGAAACCTAAGCCTAGAGAGGTTATAACACCAAAAACAAGGGGATGAACATAGTCGATTTGAGTGAAAATAAAGGAAAATGCACGTAAGGAGGGTAGACATGCATTCCACGATCTGAAATGAACTTGTGCACTCATTTTCATGGAGCAAAGTCAAAAAAGGAACCTGCAAAGGACATAGAAAATACAACAAAATTCAGATAAGGGTAGAGGTAGCCACAAAATATGATTTTATTACTTCCAAAAAATGCATAGTCGATTATAATGGTAGATGAGGCTGACATCCACATGCAAAGAGACAAATCTAAAGGCCTGCAACTCAAAATGTGAACAGTAAATCTCTGAACAATTCCCTTAGCAAACCAAAAGAGTTCAACCTTTTAAAATGAGCATTGTCATTTTATTTATAGAAGAAGGAGAGAAAAGGAGGAGAGAAGAGGAGGGAACTTGGATTTGAAATCCAACCACCAACATCAAGAATTGAATGCATGTAATTTGTTTGTAAATCCTATTAGATGCACCTCGCCCGTGTCTGTTTTTCTTGTGGAAGAAGGAGGGAAAATCGGATCAAATATGGGTGGTTGAGTCAACTGGATGTGTGAATTAATGTCTAAAATGTGTTCCCTACTTCTCACCTACCAAATCCCATGAAAATATTATTTTGAATGATCTAGAGTGTAGCCCATGTCAACATCTTTCCATCAACACCAAAATCACCTAAATCTAAGATTTATACAAGAATTTATGGCAATCTAAATTCTACAATGCAAACTGAATATGCAAGACACATGGCAGGATGTGATTAATCTATAGGATTAGCTGACTGTCTGGTATTTTTTCATGTATTCCACATTTCAAGCATCCATTTGATGTGAATATTTGGTGCACATGGCTAGCATGTTCTAATAGGTTGTGTGTAAAACACTCAATCGATAGGTTGTCACGTGGCATAATAACTTGGTATAGAAGATTGCATTTGGTATGTGCATGAGTAGGAGGCTCAAAAGTGTAGAAGATGGGCATGCAAAAAGGGTGCGTGTGGAAGTGGGAAGATAAGGTTCATACCTAAAATATATATAAGTACACAAACGGGGCATGGTATTCAAATGAAGAAGAATGCATGGTAGAAGAAAAGAAAGAGGGCATGTGGAGTAAGCATGCAGGGGACTTAGCTGAATTGGAAGGAAATTTAGGGTGCATGCTAAGGTGCATGAACCATGGGAAATAATTTGGGAATGCAAGGATTACGCAAAAGGGAGAAATGATATAAGATAGAGGAATGGAGAAGGAAGGTGGAAGTGTGCGAAGCAAGCGCGAGAGGAAGTGAAGGAAAGAGAAGGCACAAGGAAGAAAAATAAGGGCATGTAAGGGTGTGTGGAAGAACTTCAACCAATAAATGTGCAAGGAAATAACCGAGTGTGTGTGCATCCTAGAGTCTTTATCTTGAGTCAAAATGAGGATGTAAGTTGTAAAAATAACTAGGGGAGTTATTTTAGACAATAATTTGGTGACTTTAGGGGCCAATTGCCTGCTACATGAAGGATATCAATAGCCTTAGAGGCATCCATTAGGCATGGAATTCACATGAAAATATAATATTCGATCTGCTGACTTGAAGAACTATCCCTGAAGTCACTTGAAGTATTGTCTAAACTCGAAAAATTGCTACTCTAATGTTAAGATGTTCTTGTTTTGAATTTAATGAGATTGAGAGACTAACGCTGAAAAATGTTGGAAGATCCCTGAACCAAACTAGCATCCTCGAAGAAAAAAAAATTGTGTGCTGAGGAGCGTGTGAAATTAAAGAACTATATACAAACAAAACAATGTACACGGAGTGCACTTGGAGGAATTGAAACTATCCTAATATATACAATGATACAAAAGACTTAATGGAAGTGTTTGAGATAAATTCCATTAACTAAGACTACTAGTGTGCCTCCATCAAGGTGAGAAAACTCAAAAGATTTAGCCTCCTTGCAAGAACTAATAGTGTATGGGCCACTCCAAAGTGCATCAAACTTTGAATGGTGTCGTGGTTTGGCTCTGTCAGCATCCCATTTTAAGATGAGATCACCAACTTTGAAAGCTTGGGGTCTAGCATTTTTTTCAAACCACCTTTTTGTCCACTATTAATGCTTTTATAACTTGATCATGACAGAGTTTCTCAATTCTTCAAGTTAAATTAGCTCTTCCATTCTAATTTCTCTATGATCCACACCCTCAAATTCCAGTTGTTGGGAAAGCTCTAATGAAGGTAACTCAAGAGACAAAGGAAGTCTAGCTTCCTTTCCATAAACAAGCTTGTAAGTAAAAGTACATATTTCCTTTTTCATTGTGATTCTTTCTACCCAGAGAGCATGCAAGAGCTTTGTATGCCACTACCTCTAGTTGATATTCAATGTCAGTTTCATGATTTTTATTAGGTTATTATTAGTTGATTCTGCCAAACTATTACCTTGAAGGTAGAAGTTGGAAGAAGTATTCAAATAAATACCAATACTAAGCTCCCAATCAGAAATCTTAGTACCAAGGAAGGATTTTTCATTATCAAAGATAATGTTTTGAGGGATACCAAACCTTGTTACAATTCCCTTGAGAAAGTAAAGGATGACTAACTTGGTTGATTCCTTGAGCACGATATCTTTTGTCCATCGGTGAAGTATTCGATAGTTGTCAACACCCACTTTTGGATAGTGCTTGAGGATGGGTTAATCATTCCTATGAAGTAGAGACCCCATTGTGTGAAAGTATGATTCTCTTGGATTGTTCGAAGGGGAAATGTTGTCAATTTATTTTTTCCTATAAATAAAGTGCACTCTTTGCATTTTATGACCCACTTATGCTCGTCCATAAATAGGGTAGGCCAAAATTATCCCACCTTAATGATCTTCATTGTTGTTTCTTTGGTAGAGAAGTGTCCACCAGAGAATCCATCATGTAATTCTACTAACACTTTATCGGTTTGTGCACCATTAAAACATCTCAAAGCGGCATGTCATCAAGATATCTTTTAAAGAGAATGCCATCAATCAGCGGATATGGAATAGGCTGCAGACCTCGAGATATCATCTCTTTTCTTTGTTCAAACCTGGAGGGTATGCATCAGAGGAAAGGAATGTGACCATGTCCTTTATCTAGGTGTGTATTTAGGATCTTTATTCTATTTAGTTTCAGCTCGTAGGAGCTCTTTTCTAAAAATAATGAAGTCTCAAGTTAAACCTGTGAATCCTCTACAAGCACACTTACAGAGAGTCATATTCCATAATTTTGATCACCCATCTTTCTCTTTTCATTGATTTCTTCTCCCATGATGAATTCTCTCACACACAGTGAAAAAACACCACTTTGACATGATTTTTGGTGAGCATACTTTTACACTTATTTAGTAGGGGAATGATGGTGAAGACCTATTTCTCCATGTGATTTGTAATTTAATTCATAATCCTTTAGTGTTTGAGTGAAGAAAGCCACTAAATTCTCCATTCCTTGTTAATTTTCTCATGTCAAGATAGCAGTAACACTAACATTATCTCCATAAGCATAAAGGATGAAATCCTTGGAATAATCCAGATTGATGAGTATTGGCGCACATGACATCTCTTTCTTGATTTTGTTGAAGCTCTCTTTTCCTTCTGCTATCCACTTGAATATTTTTTTCTTTCTTAAGCATGAGGGTGATGGGCCTAACCATTCCTACAAATTTAGGAATGAATATCTTAGCAACAAAATTGATCTTTCCTAGGAATGTGTTGTCTATTTTTGCACCCTTACAAAAATTGAGCAACTTGCGTAGCCACGGGCTGCGGGATGAGGACCGTGGAAGAGTTTGACATGTCACAGTTGAAGAAACAAAATTCGTGGCTAAGGGAAAAATTCCACCGAAGTCAAAAGTCGCGGAAAAAATAAAGTGGAAAAGTCGTGGGATGAAGGAAATGAATTTGGAAGATGTTGACACAAATCTGCGCCACATTAAGGATCATGGGATAAGGCGAGAAAGGATGGTAAAGCGTGGAGTAAAGAGGATAAAGCCACAGAGGTCAAAATTCACACAACACTAAAAAAAATCATATATCAAAGGAAAACAATAGTTTTTCATAGAGAGCTAAAATTGATAAAATTTTGAGTCCGAATAATCGACCCTTGCAAATCAGATATTTTTGAAGAAATATTTGCCTCCTCTATGCGAAATAAATAAGATTTCATGGATCAAATTACAGTAAGTGGGAGAATTAAAGGAAGGTGTCTTTAGCACGTAATAGATCTATTCCAGGAGGATCAACCACCAGAATTAAATGTAGTATGGGCTTTTTTCCTTATTCAATGAGGTAAATGGCGTGGGAAAGTGAAATTCATAGAATAGTCATATCCTCTAAGAAAATTAAATGAAGGTGATTGGGGGCGAAAAGAGGAATTTGAATTTCCCTCTCTTTTCTCTTCTCTCCTTTTTCTAATTTTCTATATATTGTAAAGTGATGCCTAGTTTTAATGTTGGATACTTTGGGAATACAAGGGCATCATTTTCATGTTGCATGAGTGTTCTAAGGATCGCTTTGCCTTGGGCTATGTTTCGTAAATGTTTCACATTTTCCTCTTGTGTTGTGATGATCTTTGCATGATCTCTAAGCAATAAAATCTTTGGTTTTGTGTGTCATTTCTGCCTTAGTTATTGTTTTATTGCACTCTCTTACCTCTCATTCATTTTCAAGTGTGTTATATGCATTATTTCAAAAAAATTGTCTATTGTGCATCGTGAAGGTGGAACTTTGAACGTGATTTTGATCTGTGGCTTTCATTTTGGCCCTCTTCATCATTGTTTTCTTCCATTTTCTCTCTTACTTAAGTATTCATCCCCTTATTTTTGGTGTTATCACCTTCTCTAGTTTAGGTTTATGTTTTATGCATCTCCTTCTCACCCTAGTCCCTTAGAAATTTAGATTAGAGTTAGATAGTTGCATTTCAATTCCTAGGAGTAGTTTAGCATTAGGAGTAAGTAGAGGAAGTTAACCTTCTCTAGAGGTCTATCTCAGTTTGAGTCCCACAACTTAGAGATAGTCCCATGTTGTCTCAAATCCCAAATTTTCTATGATTCGGGCACAAGTGCATATTTGAGCTCCAATAGTTTTGGCACACTTGGTGGTACTTGTTTGGAATAAATATTTCTAGTTTTATCAAGTTTTGATGTGTATCTTGGTGAAGCTCTAGCCTTTGGAGGCTTTACAATAACACATATGGTGACTCCATTCAGAAAATCAACCTTTTATATCAAGACAAGTGTCCCTGATTCATGAGAAGGATCTAAACATGGTCTAGAACAAGAGAAGAAGGTGTGTTTGAATATTTACAATTATCTCTAGGTAGAGGCAAAAGAGGAAGATAAATTCAAAGATCTCCATCTCCTCCAAATTGAACTCTTTCAACACCTCCACCTAGCAGGACCTTCTTACAATCAACAACAGTTCTCATACCAATTAGAATGGCTCATTAACAACAACCACCACCATAAAATCCATTTGTAAACTTCACAGGTAGCAGTCTGCTCACCTTGAATGCTCAAAACCCTATTCCAGTGCTTGAGCCTTAAATAATATCCCATTTTTATTAGAGAAAATCACACTAATCTAGTTGATCACATTCAAGATAATGAATTTATGTGTTATCCATGAAAATTTTGAGATGGACGTGGCAATGAAACTTTTGGTTTCATCACTTAAAGTAAAATCTCTACAATGGTTCAGAAGCCTAGGGGAGGGAACAATTCAAAACTGGGATCAATTGTGAACATCCCTTTGTGGAAAATTTGGGGAAAGAGAAGATAACCTATCACTTTTGGATTAGATAACTACAATCAAGAGAGAACCTTATGAACAAATGGCTGATTTCAATTTTAGGTTCAGAGAACCTGGGATAGAATTCCAGCTCTTGTGAGACCTGTAACAAAAGGTTCCTTTCTTTACTTCTTAAAATCTCTTAACTCTGATAGATCTATTATGATACTGATCTATGTGAGGGATAAATCTACCATAAATCTACTAGTTGCCTATGTAATTGTAATCGAGCTAAAAATAGTTTAATAAAAGCCAAGAAATTAACACCTAGACCACCCATGCCATTGTACCTTGAACTACCCCAAGCTACTCAACCTTCTATTCTCATATCCCTGAGCCAAATCTGCAACTGTTGCTTCCACCTCACAAACTCCTACTCAACAAAAGGAGGATGAAGAAATGAAGGCTTTGATCGAAATATAACCAACAAAGTTATATCCCTAGAAAAATAGTAAGCCCAATCCTATAGAAATTATCAAAACCAAGGGCAATATTCAAACTAGGGATATCAACCATATAGAAATAAATATTTTAATCAAAGATATGCACAAAACCAATAGAATAACAGATAGCAAGGCTCAAAGTGCTCCTCTTCCATTAGAAACAATCCCTCCTCTACAAGCACTTCCTACTCCTAACTTAAGTCAGGCTTTGGTTCCTATACAAAATAACATGGCACAAGAGATAAAATGGTGTTTTCTATGTAATCTACCACATAATAAACTTGGTTACGAAAGAGCAATGCACCTTCGAGCCTATATGGTTCAGGGCCCTTCCAGTCAACAAGAACCATTGCTAGAGACACCAAATCTAACCATAGAAGTAATTAAAGAGACCAACAAGGACACCAACCTCATGTTCTTTGGAGCTGAGGATTTTTGTGTAGTTAAACAAATAGCTAGAAGTTCTAATAAACCTTAAGTCAATGTTGTTGATATTACGTGTCACAAGAAAAGGATGTTAGAGACACAATTTGCACCTTCTACGGATCAATCCAATGCAACGGCTAAGGAAAGGGAAGCGCGGTGAACAAAATCAATCTTCTGAGTGACCTAGAAAATCCATGGATAAAGAGGTTGTTGTTCAATAAAAATGCCATTCAAATGCCGCAACAGAGAGGAAGCAAAGTAGTATGCCACGAGATGCAAAATTTTGTGGGTCTTCCATTTAACATTATTGAGATAATGAAGGTCAATGTTAATGTCTCTATGTGGGATGTGTTTTCTATTCCATCACAGCGGGATCTCCTGTGTGAATCCCTCAAGCAATTTCTCTGCGGCAGATCTAGAAATGCAAAAACCTCATGTTGCATTTCATGTTTGTTAAGAAAAAGAAGACCAAGTAGGTAAAAATGTTAAAACCCCACCTTTCTATATGTCATTAATTGTGGGTAAACACTTGGTTCATAACTGTATGATTGATTTGGGGGCTAGTACCTCTGTAATTCCCAAGAAAATAGTAGATATCTTAGGTCTCAAATACAATCCATGTGTCTAGGGGTTTTACAACTTGATGGGTCAATTGTGGGTGTGTTGGGAGTAATAAAATATCTTGAGTTAACACTTCATTCCTGCCCAAGCCTCACCATACCCCATGACATCTCAGTAATCAAATTTTCACCCATGTTTGTCATTTTCTTGTCTAGAGACTTCACTGCTAAGGTAGGCAGTTACTTATCTTTAGATTAGACTCACATGCTTCTAAGAACTAGATATGGTACAAGATTCACAATACAAGTTGAGCCCATCTTTTCTTACCATATTGAGTCATATGACCCTTCTCCCATCCAATCAAATTGCTTAATACAAGAAGGACATGAGTAAAACCCAGATTTAGAGGAGTAGGTTACTCCTTCCATGCCTGATTTGTTACTAGATGAATGGGCTGAGAGAGACCACAAGTTTAATCCTTATGATGAAGATCTCAAAACTTTTGAGACTAGTCTAGGAACCTATTACATTCTCTAAGAAGAATTTGTGGTACCTGTAGCATTCAAAAAAGAAAAGGAAAATGTTTCTAGACTATGGCGGATGTTCTTTGATGGTTCTAGAAGAAAAAAATGGAGTCGGGGTGGGTGTTTTGCTTATTTCTCCAAAAAATGAAAAGTTCTTCTTTGCTCATAGATTGCAATTTGCATGTTCTAATAATGTAGTAGAATACAAAGCATTAGTGCATGGTCTATTGATCATGAAAAATAAGAAAATCAAGGATTTGAGATCTTTGGAGATATTGAATTAGTCATTCACCAAGTCCATGGTAGATGTGTGACAAAGAACAAGCTATTGAAAGCTTACAAACATAGAGTTTGGGATTTGCTAGAAAGCTTTGATGTCATTAACCTACGGTGTTCCCAAAAAGTTGAACAAAGATGCAAACCAAATGGAAGCCCTTGGTTCTCAATTCTCACCTGTTGAGGATTTGATCAAGGGAAATGTGTGGCACGGGAAAACACTTGGTCATGCCTTCTATCCCACAATTAGACTCGTGGTAGGTATTTGTGATTATGATTAAATTATGTAGTTCATCCAAAATGAGGAGGAGTTCTCCTCGAGGATGCAATCTGATTTGTAGGAGGTATATGGGGATCAGATTATTCAACTAAGAACAAACAAGTTTCTAAAGGGATTAGTCACTCTAGAACAGATCTTTAGTCTAGACGATGAGTTCAAAGGAATGGAAAATAACATGGCAGAAAAGCAAGAATATTGTCAGCTAGTTTCAATCACTCTAGGAAAATAAATTCTACTCAGAAAGGTATGTGATGAAAGTGAAAGGAAAGCTTTTGTTTCTTTGTGTCAAAATTTCAGTGATGTATTTTCATGGGACTATGAATATTTAAAGGAATTCAATCTAGACATATTTCAACACTCTATTGACCTAGATCTCAGTATCAAACCAATTAGGTAGAAACAAAGGCCAATCAACCCCAAAATTGAGCCCCTCATGAGAAAGGAACTATCCAAACTTATTGAGGCCAAGATAATTTTTCCTATTAAGTACTCCACTTGGGTGGAAAATCTGGTCCCAGTAAGAAAGAAGAATGGTGAAATCAGGATCTGCATAGATTTCAGGGATTTGAACAAATCCTCTCTTAAGGATCATTATCCTTTTCCCTCCATGGAGAAGATTTTGTATATAATAGCAGGAGCGAGAGGTTTTCAATGCTTGATGGTTATTCTAGTTTTAACCAAATCAAGGTAAAAGAAGAAGATCAGTACAAAATTGTGTTCACCACCAAATGGGAACATATACATATCAAAAAATGCCCTTTGGCCTATCTAATGCATGTGCTACATTCCAAAGGGCAATGAATATTGTTTTCAAGGGGTATGTCAATCTATTCATCTTGGTCTACCTAGATGACATTACTATTTTCTCCAAGTAGAGTGTGGATCATATGAATCACCTGGAAAAAGTATTTGAAAGATGCACAAAATTTGGCATGTCCCTTAATCCTAAGAAATGTAACTTTATAGTCCCTAGAGGCAATCTCTTGGGGTATATTGTCTCAAAAGAAGGCATTTCCATTGATCTAGAAAGAATTGCAGCTATCACAACTCTTTCCTTGCTAGCTCACAAGAAGGCTCTGCAGTCATTCCTTAGAAAGATAAACTTTATTAGGCACTTCATTCCCAAATTTTGGGTTTGATAAGACCTATTACTCTCATGCTCAAGAAGGATGCAACATTCAAGTGGACCGCGGAGGGGAAGGATAGATTTGAAAAGATAAAACAAGAGATTTCTCAGGCCCCAACATTGATTAATCTAGATTATACTAAAGATTTCATTCTTTATGCTCATATGAAGGAATCTAGCTTAGCCCCAGTTATGACATAGTTGAATGATCAAGCAATGGAGCATCCTATGGAATTTTTCAGTCAAACACTGAAGAATTATGAGCTCAAGTACAATCACATTGAAAAACAAGTGTTTTCCATCATGAGAGCCTTGAAGAATGTAGTCATTATTTTACCCCCAATACTTCTTTCTAACCCCAAGCGTGACATCCTATCATCCAAGCATACGTTGGGAACCCACTGAGGCGTGTGCGGGCACTCTGAGCCCCTCTATTCTATGAGCTTTCTAAGATAGTTTTGCCATTAATGGAAGATTATTTGTAGAAATAGAAGTACATTCATCTACTTTAAAAGGTAGAAGATATAACTAAAAGATCTACACATTAATGCATCACAAAATCTAAATAACATTGTAAGAAGTACAAGAAACTAGATATGAGTCATGATAAGCCAAATAACATAAGGTTTTACACCCATAAGAAAGTTGTACAAAATAGATCCATGTATATTGATTTATCGAGTTTTGGTAGCCATATTACATTCAAAAGGGTCATCTTAGACCATATACATCAAATGACAGAGACTCAACTCCTGTCAAACCTATCTAATCAGATATCCTAACTATGTTTTTCCCCATTATATCCCTTGTTATAGATCCTAGTACCCATACATATGCTTAATGGTATCCCTTACAACCCTCTAGTACTAAGTACTCTAAACCCTAGCACCATGAACTCCAAACCCTTATCATTTCCTAACGTTTCGCAACACTTTGTGACTCTCCTTCTCTTGCTTTGCTCTCCTTTTCACTTTGCACCCATATATCTCTCTATATCTATTCTCTACACTAAGCACTCCTTTAAATAGGACCATCGTCCACCGCCATGAATTCTCTCCTAATCGGATCATATGCCAAGTGTTGATGTGGTCCTCCATTAGGGAATTTGTAACCTCTTTGCAAACCTTCCACTAGCGTAATGATGCCTCGGGAATATTCCCTACGTGGAATATCCTTTTCTTGATCTCCAAGGTTCCATCTTTGGGACCTTATCTTATCATGCCTAGTTGGGTCCTCACATTTTTCCTCAAGTGACTCCATGATGCCAAATATGGCTAATTCCTTTAAACCCTTGTTCTGCCTCCCACGCGCGCCTTGGTTTCACTTAAACCCTTCTTAAACCCCTTTTTCCTATGCACTTTTCCCTAAGCACCCTTCTATTTATTGATCCTGCATGCGTGTGCCTCTTGGTACTTAGCCAATATTTTAGGGTCCAACATCACCCCACACTACATGTGTTCTCCATCCTTGGAAACATTTTTCTTCCTCAAAGAATAAAGAATAGAGGTATTGAAACAATTAAAGAATGGAAGAATGGAAGAATAGAATAATATGCTACTATTGCATGAGGAGTGGGAACTCCTTCTTACGGATGCCTCAATCTTCTCCCAAGCATCTACTTCTCCCTACGCCTGTTGAAGTAGGTCACCCACCAATGCACTTACTTCATCAAAACTTAGTTCCTCGCTCTTAGCTTTCAACGTATCTATAATGCTTTCCAAAGTAGCTTGTTGAGATCACTTGGTGCATCCATCCTGCAAGTGACTTGGGGGTACAGTTCCTTTATCTTATTCTTAATCGAACCCCGTAAGGTTTTGATTTCTTCCAAATTCTTCTCAACCTCAGCTAGGATCTTATCATGCTCGCCCTATTGCCTTTGTGCTTTTCCTAAAATTCTTTCAGATCCACCTTATGTGTAGTAACCAATATGCTTGTTACCATGTCTCTATTGGCACGTTTTCATACACGTCTTTGGCCATCTATGCGGTGGTCTTTCTATTGTAGTAAGGATCTTGGAGTACCGAGTCATTGTCTCCCCAATATTTATCTTTTCCTCCTCCTTCTGATGTGCCATCACCTCCTCTGTTGACTCTAATGCAAGTGGTCACCTTTCCATGGTGAGGATGTGGGTTAAGTATTCCAAGCAGCATGGTTGACTCGTATTTCTTCTCATGTGGGACAAGGTTCGTGTGCTTCAATATACGACATCTAAAATGGCCTCTATCTTCTTATGGAATTCATGCACATTTTCCTTTTCATCCCTCACTCACGCCTTAAGCTGCACACCGATCAATTCCTTCTATTTTTTTCTTTGTCCCGAGTTAATGATCTCCTCATTATTTTTTCTCAAGCTCTTCCTCCAAGACCATTATCCTATCATTTATTTTTTTCTCAAGCTCTTCCTCCAGGATCTCAATTTACCTCGAACTCGGGTTCATCAACGTGGGACTCAAAATCCCAATATAGGATTTTCCTTGTGTGTGGGTACGTACCTTCTTCATCAAAATAATACCAAGTGAGGAGTTGGTTTATGGGCACGGTACTTTGGAAGTGTACATACAAGTACCTAGTTCAGATCATTAATGTAATTCATTTCTTGTTCTTGCATTTCTACTATGCCCTTTCCACCTGTGTGCACTACCTTTAGGAAGCTTATTGCTAAGTTGGGGTCTCTGCCCATGATTCCATACTCCTTTCTCACACTCGCACTTTCCTCTATTTCCTTCGGCACTTCTTTATAACTTCGTTCGACTTCATGATCCACCAATTGTTAGATAATTATTGCCACTTCCCTCTTTGTGGTATTATCCATCTCGCTCCTTGGTTGGGGTCGGTGGTCGTCGATCTTTCATGTTTACATCCTCGCTCCCCCTTTTCATAAGTGAATTTCTCTTTCTCATCCTTCTCTTCATTTCCTTCTTCATCGATTCATGTACATCATACATAGGATGATTTCGAGCCTCATCTTGCTCATCATCTCTGCATTACCCATGTCGGCCTCCATGCTTCTGTTTCTCCCGAGTCGACCCTTTTGTAACGCTATGCTCCTTCCTTACTCTTTGACTCAAATTCGGGGGACTTCTATTTTTCTTCTTTCTCGAGTGACTCTCCCTTTCTTGGAACTCTTCCTTTTATGGTGAATCTTCCTTTTATGGTGACTCTTTTCTCATGGGATACCTCTTCCAGGTGGATGTAAGTACTTGTGCTCATGCGACTCCTGCACCCCCTACTGTCATCTACTTGTCGTGCGCTCGGTGCATTTTTCTTAGGAGAATCTCTCTGTCTCTTTTCCTTGGCACATCCTTCTTCTCGTGCTAGGGGTCCTCAGAATGGAGACATCATCTTCAACATAAGCACCTTTTTCATACTTAGGCCTTATGCACAAATACACCCTCACTATTTTCCTCCCTGCAATAGGTAATGTTATTGGTTTTAACATGTGCACGTCATGGGAGACATACTTCTCCACATAGGCACGCTTCTTGGGGTATATTAGTTTCCTACACAGCTTGTGGTAGTCTTGATCTACTACACTTAGATCAAATCTGATTTTCTTCACCTCTTTGAATCGATTAACCTCATCCTAGAAGTACTTGCATTGTGAAGGAGAAAGGAAATTTACACCAAGGACTCTTAGTGCCATCTACCAAAGTAAATCTTCCGATACAAAAATGTTGGTATACAAAGTGAACTCAACCTCTCCTTATACTAATGAGGGTAACTACTCGGGTATTCTCCATTAGCCACAATATGTTGCGCATATGCTTATACCACTTTTCTAGGCGCCTTATGAGCGGTCGTCATGGTGTCACAGGTATACTATTCAAACCTCTTAGCGGGGGAGGGGTTCTCATCTAAGTATTCCCAAACAAACTTATCCAGCCCATTGGGAACTCCAATCTCTGAAAATACAATGGTGAGGAGGACATTACCAAACATGATCTTCTCTCCATCACGTGTGGTGTTTATAATATCCTATGTAATAAAAGTTGAGAGGTTATAGATGGTTCTCTCTGAGATCTTATGACACGCATTCAACCGAGGCCTTGTTGATCTCGTATTCATCTCTCTTTCCCGGTGAACTTTGTAACCAAGCACGTGGCCATCCTCATTATAGGATCAGTAATTACAAAAATGTCGAAGTAAAGCGTGAACCCCTCTTGTAGTTGTAAGCCTCAAGCAACAAGTATTCTTAATGGCTTCCTTGTCTTCTAAATCATTGTCTAATGAATCTCCTTCATAGATAAGGTTGGTGAACTTAGAAATCAGTTGGGGGTTATGTGCATCCTCTAACCTACAAAATAGAAGTGGCCTTCATGCACATGCAACATCAACCATTGGTATATTCACTCGGGCTTTCCAAAATAGGGAAACTCGTAGAGTTGCAACAACCCATCCTTCTCCATTTTCACCTTTATCTCATTGTCATAGATGGGAATTCCATTTGGTGTCCTCTTCTCTATAGGGTGAACTAGTTCTACTTCATTTTCTATGGTGCTCAATCGATGGTTATAATCACCTTGACGGTCATCTTCCCGACGTGAGACACCCATTCCTTACCAATTAATACGTCATGCAGTACTACATTTATGCGTGCCATTCTTCATTGAAACTAGTAGAAAAAAATTTGTTTTCCCTTGCCATTTCCCTTCTTCGGTGAAACATTTTCTATTTTCCTTGGTGTCATTCCTTTGTCGGGTCCTTGAAACTTCTTCCTCTTTCCTGGTCCTGGCTCTGCCCAACTTCACATGGCTCCACTCCTTTGTAAAAATTCCTTCAAACCTCGTGCCCTAGCTATGCAACCCTAACCTAGAAAACCCTTTTTCCACAAGACGGCGTAACACCCATGGGATTATTCCACACAACCTTCTCCACTTACACCCGTGTACTTCTTTCCACTTTGGTTCACTGATCAAACTAGCTATGCACACAAATATTCACAACTCTTCTCAAACTTTCTTCACAAGGATGTCCTAGTTCACGAGAGACCTTTGATGACTTAAAATGTAAGGTATAAAATAATGCAACCTCAAACTTGTTTTTATAAATTTTTATCTTCTCCATAGTAAATGACATGCCACCTACCAACATACTTTCACAATAAAGGCATATTTTTTCCAATGCCAACCTTTATTTTCCTCCACACTCAATCCTATGTGAACACTTCGCAACCTTATGGCGCATAACTTCCTCAACCATATAATTCTTCACACTTTCTCCCATGCTAAATTCAATTCTTCCTCTATGTATTAGACCAAGTTATTTCCACTATCTACCTCATGTTTCTCCTGTGCTTTTACCCTTTTATGTGGTTTCTCATAGACTTTTGACACCATCCTTCCCTTATGTTCACCTTTTCCATGTGCATGATCTTCCAATCCACGTGTTTTTATTTTTCAACCTGGGCCATCCACAACCATAACTTCCAACACTTGTCACATCACTCCACCCCACATAAAAATGGATGTGCTATCCTCTACGTATAGAAAACTTTTGAAAATAATAAGTGGCTACCAGCGCATAAATGCACATAAAACAAAGCAACAAGAAAGGGAAACACAAAGAAAGGAAATTGCATCAAAGCAAAACCTAGGCTAACTGGCAATATTGCCTTATTTACAAACACAAAGAATATTTATTTATAGTAGGGCTTCAACCTACTCCCATTGAAATGGCCTAGAAATTGTGTTCCATCTAGCACTTATAATCTGCAAGTGCCTGAATCAAGTATATATGATATAATGTACGGGCCCATCCAATGGACTTTGAATTTTCCAGGATGGTGCAAAAACTTGGAATCATACAATAGAACCATCTGCCCAACCTCAAAATGCTTATTCTTGATGTGTCTATCATGTCATACCTTTTGCCTAGATTTTTCTATTATCTAACTCTAGCGAGCAATAACTCACCTCCCATCTAACTGCATCAACTTATCAATCCTCTCCTCGAGCATTTGTTCATCATCTAACCCTCCTATGCGCGTTATATGCAGCGATGGTAAAATGAATTCAATAGGTAACACATCTTTTGCGCTAAACACTAATTCAAAGGGTGTAGCCTTGTTTAGTCTCTTATAACTAGTCTGATATGACCATAAAATAGCAAAAACTTTGTCATCCAAATCCTCTCTTCCCACATCAAAAATCTTGGTTAACGTGTGATTCAAAATTTTGTTAAACGCCTCAGCAATCCCATTAGCTTGTGGGTGATAAGGGGTAGCCTTGTGATGGTCTACCATGAATTCTACCAATAAGATTTTAACTGTCTCATTTAAGAAATGAGGACCCCTATCACTTATTAATCTTAGCAGAGACATCCATATCTGTTGATTATATTTTACCACAAGAACCTAGTTGTAGTTTCCACTGTGCAATCCTTTGTAGATGCCACTTCTTCCCACCTTGTAAGGTAATCTATGCATCTAATGATATAACGTGAACCCTGTCCTTCCCGTGACTAGATAAATAGGGCCTACGAATTCAATTGCCCACTTCTTGGATGGTTCGCACTAGCAATCAATCTTAATGGCATTTTATATCTTTTCCCTGGTTTACCAAGGTGTGTTGATAGTGGTCATGGGCCTTTCGCAATACTTGATACAATTTTTGTAAACCATTTCCCACCAAAATCCTATTAGAAGGATCTTATGTGTGGTTGAATTCCCTATAGTTCCACCATGATTTCACCGTGCTCATGCTCTAACATGCACCGGTCTGCAAAACCTCATCGCAATCTAGCTTGTATAAATCTCCACTAATTAGTATGTAGGTGCGGCGGGTATGGCTAACTACTTCCTTTCCAAAGTCTTCATTCCTTTCGGCATTTACACTTGTTTTGAGAAACACAAAATTTTATTTCCGTAGGGTAATTTTAAGGGCATCTTTAGTAAACGTGGGGTATAATATTTTTTTAGGGCATGTTTTAAAATTTTAAGAGAATTGACATATTTCTATTTTCAAAAAAACATTATAATTTCTTCCGAAAAATTTCCACCTTTCAAATTTTCCACTTACAAACTTGTCCGATCTTTATTAAAGTAAATATTTTAAAAGTTTCTATTTTTATATTTTTCTTTTTCATACTTTAAATCATTTATTTATGGGATTTAAACTTAGTAAAAAAATTATAAAAATAGAAAATTAAGATATTGTAAGTGCCTTATCTATCCCAATTGTTCTAGTATGAATTGTATATATAGGTTGTGCAGTGAGCAGACATATATGAGTGAGATGGATAGAATTCATAGGGAGTCTAGAGATTCCAAAACCATAGGGAAATAAGTACCAAAGGCCATCTTTTATAGAGTTGGGATGGAGGTAAGTGAGGGAAATTTTGGTGCATAGTGTATAGGAGGATGAGATGATATTAAATGAGGTGGTTGAGTGATTAGGTGAGTTTAATTAATGTGTGGGGAGTGCATATTTTTTTGTGTTAGGGATGTGTTATCCCAAATTTACACCCTCGTAAATTTATATAACCTATTAAAAATTTAAGTATAGGCTTGTGACGTGTGGACGGATGTCAAATTCAACCCCAATTAAAAGAGAAAGACAATCTGGTGTTTTGGCTCAGCCGACTTGGTCTTAACTCGCGGCAAGCTAGCTCGCAACGGTGAATGGCTGGTCGGTCGGGTTGGATGGGTCACTTTGGTTAGTCAATCTAGTTGGGACAGCAGAGATGGATGGTCATCAAACTCCCCTAGTTAGTTGGTTGGGTCAGACGGTGGCATTTGGTTTGGTCGGGTAGTGAGATATACGAGAGAGGATGGATAGGTTTTAGGTATGTCGGTTAGGTTGGATGTGTGATTGGTTAGATGGCATCCAACCCTTGAGTACGCAGGAAGGCAAGTTGGTTAATGAGTTAGACAACGCCTAACCTTTCCAAGTTAGGCGACACGGGGTTAGACGCATGGTTGGCCAAAGTTACAAGTTGGTTGGCTCGACATTTTTTGGTTCAGTAAGAATAGTCTAAGACACATTATACAACATAGGGTCGGATGGCGTTCAACCCCGAGTTACATGAGAAAGAGTTAGAAGGTTGTCCACCCTTCGGTTTGGATAGCCCATGGTGTAGATATGGTGACAATCGAGTTGGTTGGTGACCATGAGGCAACATATGGCAGAGATAGATAGATGGATGTCCAACCTTGTTAGATGACGTATGGGATAGAAGAGGTGGATGGGTTGGTTGGGTCATCTGGTTGGATCGTGGTTCATTGATAAATTGTACATGAAGAAGTTAGATGGCCATCCTACCATTCCATGTTAGACAATGATGAGGTTGGGTGGCCTACTCAATTTGTATGGCTCAATGGATAGAAGGTCGACCAACCCGAGATAAGATAGTCGGCCCACGAGGTTAGACGGGCCATCAAGAAATATCACCTGCGAGCAACACATTGATGGTGGTAGTTGAGGTTGTTCAACTACCTGTCAAGGAATTAATGTAGGGTAGGTGGAAAAATTTTCCTATATAATGTAATCACCCCTCATTTTTTGGGGATTTTCTAAGAATTGTAGAGGAACTCTGTCAAATTTGTTCTAGAAAATTTTTTTTATGAGTTACAAGCCTCAAATTTGATCTTTTGCAAAGGATTATTGCCTTATTTCTACTCTGAATGGATTGTGCATCCTTTTGAGCAATAACATTCATGTTCTATGGCCTTTTACACCCTAGATTATTTGATATTATGTTTCTTGCCTTCCATTGCTTTGCAGGTATATTGTGCATACTTTACTCTTCTTGCAGGACTCAGATCTGTTGTGCTCCACAAAAATAGGGATCTGAATGTAGTTTTGGATAGTGGTACTACATGTCTGCCGCCCTCTCCTTCGTTTTCTTCTTGTTTTCACTCACTAGGAATCTCTCCAACCCTTATTTTGGTGTTATCACCTCCATAGTTTAGGATTTCATTTCATGCACTCTCTCTTTCTCCCTGGTCACTTGGCATTGGTAGTTAGTTGCATTTCATTTCCTAGGAGTAATTTAGCATTAGAAGTAGGTAGAGGAACCGACCTTCTCTAGAGGTCTATCTTAGTTCAATTCCCATAGCTTAGAGATAGTCCCATGTTGTCTTAAATCCTAAGTTGTCTATGAGTCGGGGTGGGTGCACATTTGAGCTCCAACAGTTTTGGCACGCCAGTGGGAGTACTTGAGGTCAGATTTTATATGGTCTATAATTTCATCATTGTTAAGTCTTGGTGTGTGACTTAGTAATTGCTATCCTTTGGAGGATTTTTGTGACACATCTGGCGACTCCATATTTCAAATCAATAGGTTTTAATAGTACCAATGCCCAGAGTTCATGAGAAGAATTCAAACAAGGTCTAGAACAATAGAAAGGAGGGAGATTTTGAGTATCAGTTATCACCTGGAAGGGGAAGAAGAGGAAGAACTATTCAAAGGTCACCCTCACCAACAAGTATGAATCTCTCCACTCCACCTCCTAGTAGGCCTTTCTTGCAATATACTAGAGTTTTGAGACCTATTATAATGGCATCGCAAATGGAATTTGGGATTTTCCAATTTTACTGGCACCAGTACTCTTTCCCTCAATGCTAACAATCCCATTCTAGCATCTGCTCTTAAGAGCATCCCTTTCTTCGCTAGTGAGAATCAGATAACTACTCTGGAAGAACATATCCAATACATTGTGAATGTCTTTGTTATTCATCAAATTGTTGAACAAGATGTAGCTATTAGGTTGTTGGCCTCTTTATTCAAGGGTAGAGCTTTGCAATGGTTCGTAGAAGTCTGGCAACAGGAACAATTCAAAATTGGAATCAGCTGGGGACTGCCTTATGCAATCAATTTGGAGAAGAGGTGGATAATATTTCCTTGCTTGAGCAGCTAACGACTATAAAGAGGGCTCCCAATAAGCTCATGGCAGATTTCAATTTTAGATTTTAGAAGACTTGGGAGAGGATTCCAGTCCTGGTAAGACCATTGCTTTGAAGGTGCATTCCTTTATTTTTTAAAGGCATTAAATTCGATATTGTTGTTATGATTCAATCCATGGGTGGTACAACATTTCATTGCATATGTTATAGCCATTAGGGCTGAAAATTGTTTGATCCAAGCTAGCAAGTTAGCTCCTAGGCCACCTATGCCATTGTACCTTGAGATACCCCAAGCAGCTCAGCCTTCTATTTCCCCTATTCCTGAGTGAAAATATCACCTACCACATCTACATCCTACTCTCTTGCATAGCAAAAGGAGGATGAAGACATGAAATCCTTGATAAGGAATTTTTCCAACAAGGTCATATTGTTGGAAAAATAGCAGAGCCCAGTCATATAGAAATTATTCAAATCGGGGAAATCTTCAAACCAAGGCTTCAATAAGGGTTATCAGCCTTACAAAAATCAACAAAATCAAAGGTATGGAAAAATCAGTAGAATAACAGGTGGCAGGCTCAAAATGCCTCTCTTCCACTTGTACTAGTGACCCCTTCTCATCCATCTCCTGTTGTTAGCTCTAGTCAAGTGTTGGTTCTTGTGCAAAATAATGTCATTCAAGAAACAAAATGGTGTTTCCCTTACAATCTGCCACACAATCAAGTTAATTTGTGAAGGGGAATTACATGTTCGAGCCTTTATGATCAGAATTCCTCCAATCAGTAGGAGCCATTGGTAGAAGTACCCAATCCTAATGTGGAAGGAGCTCAGGAGGCCAATCAGGATGCAAATCTTATGTTCTTTGGAGCTGAAGATTTTTGTGCCTTAAATCAGATGGTTGTTGATAATACTAGGTCCAAGAAAAGAATGTTGGAATCACAACATGCATCCTCTTCTAATCAGGGAAACATTTTTACAAGGAAAAGGAGGTTGGTGGGAGATAAACTAAAGCACTTGAGGCTCCTCGTAAGGAGGTAAATTCCCAACCAAAAGGGCATGTTCTAGCATTGCAGCAGCAAAGAAAGGAGAACATTGTACCACAATTACAGAAATATATGGGTCTCCCCTTCAACATTGTGGAGCAGATGAAGAGGACGAATGTCAATGTGACAATGTGGGATGCTTTGGCTATCCCATCACAAAGGGACCTCTTATGTGAAGCTCTGAAGCAACTTCCCCTCGCTGACCTAGTAATTCAAAATATGCTTGTTGTTGTCAATATTTTCCATTCAAAGGAGGAACAAGTAAGTAAATTCATTAAAACCCCACCATTTTATATGTCATTGATTATGGGTAAGCACTTAGTCCATAATTGCATGGTAGATTCAGGGGCTAGTACCTCAGTTATGCCAAAGAAAATTACTGATGTCCTAAGTCTAGAGTACCACCTTGTTAAAAGTGTCTTGCATCTTGATGGCTCAATGAGTTAATGTCTTAGGAGTCATTAAAGATCTTAAATTAACCCTTCATTCCTACCCAAGCCTAACCATAACTCATGATATATCGGTCATTGACTTGCCTCCAATTTTTTCCATTTGTTTGTCAAGGGATTTTACTGCCAAAGTGGGTGGTTATTTGTCTTCTAGATTGGACTCACATGATTTTGAGAACTAGGTATGGTACTAGATTTACCATATAGGATGAGCCTATATTTTCTTATCATATTGAGTCATATGACCCCACCCCTATCCAAGAAAATTTTCTAATCCTAGAAAATCAAGAACAAGATCTAGTTTCGTAAGAACAATTTATTCATCCTCCCATGCCGACCTATTGCTAGATGAATGGGTTGAAAGAGATAATAAATTTGATCCCTATGATGAAGAACTTAAAGCCTATGAAACTGGTATAGGTACTTATTGTGTTCTTGAAGAAGAAGTTGCCTTTCCCAGATGCTTAAACAAAAAAATGCTTCAGGATTATGGAAAATGTTTTTTGATGGTTCTAAGAGTAGGAATGGAGCGGGGCAAGTGTTGTATTGATTTCACACAAGGAGGAAAAAAAAATCTTTTTCCATAGGTTACAGTTTGCATGTTTCAACAATGTGGAAGAATGCAAAGCATTGGTCCATGGCTTGTTGATTGTTGAAAAGAGGGAAATTAAAATGTTGCAGATTTTTGGGGACATGAAATTGGTAATTCACTAGGTCACAGGGACGTGTGCTACAAAAAATAAGCTACTAAAAGATTATAAGTATAGAGTTTGGGATTCGGTAGAGAGCTTTGATGCTCTTAATTTGCAGGTCATACCAAGAAAGTTAAACAAAGAAGCAGATCATATGGCAACACTTGGATCACAATTCTCACCTACTGAGGATTTGATCAAGGGAAATGTGCAACACATTAAAATGGTGGTTAGGCCATCAATTCTAGATAATGAAACCATTGGAAAGTTTTTGATAGTGATGAACAAATTGTTCAATTCATCCAAAATGAGGTTGATTTTTCTTCAAATATGCAATCTGATTTGCAAGAAATTTATGGTGAGCAGATTATTCATTGAAGACAAACAGGTTTGCCAAAGGGTCTAGTTACTTTGGAGCAGATTTTTGGCTCAAACAACAAATTCAAAGGGATTGAAAAGAACATAAAATCCAAGCAAGAAGACTGCCAATCAGTCACCATTGCACAAGGAAAAGATCTTTTGTTGGGAAAGGTATGTGATGAAAATGAGAAACAAGCTTTTATTTCCTTGTGTAAAAAATTTAGTGATGTATTTTCTTAGGACTATGAGGATCGAAGGAATTTAATCCAAATATTGTGCAACATTCTATAGACCTTGATCCCAATGTCAAGTCGAGTAAGGCAAAAGCAAAGTCCGGTCAACCCTAAAATAGAGCCCCTCATGAGGAAGGAGTTATCCAAACTCATTGAGGCCAGAATAATCTTTCCAATCAAATACTCTACTTGGGTGGCCAATTTGGTCTCGGTCAAGGAAAAAGAATGGGGAAATCAGACTTTGTGTTGATTTTTGTGATTTAAACAAAGCTTCCCTAAAGGACCATTACCATTTACCCTCTATGGAGTAGATTTTGCAAACTGTTGTAGGGGCAGAAAGGTTTTCCATGTTGGATGGATATTCATGTTTCAATCAAATCAAGGTTAGGGAAGAGGATCAGTTCAAAAATGCATTTTGCGGCAAAAATGGGGTACATATGCCTATCAAAAGATTCCCTTTGGCTTGTCAAATGTAAGTGCCACGTTTCATAGAGAAATAGATATTGCTTTCAAAGGTTACATTAATGAGTTCATCCTTGTTTACTTGGATGATATCACCATTTTCTCAAAGCAAAGCAAGGATCACATCAGCCATTTGGAGAAGGTTTTTGAGAGGTGTAGAGAGTTTGGGGTGTCTCTTAATCCCAAGAAGTGTAATTTTATTGTTTATAGGGGTAAGCTTTTGGGGCATATTGTTTCAAAAGATGGCATTGCTATTGATCGAAAAAATTTAAGCCATCCTCTCTCTCTCTCTCTCTCTCTCTCTCTCTCTCTCTCTCTCTCTCATTGCTTACTCATAAAAATCTTTTGTAATCCTTTTTGGGCAAGATTAACTTTGTTAGGAGATTTATCCATAATTTTTCAGGACTTTCTGGGCCCTGTCACCTTAATGCTAAAGAAGGATACAACTTTTAAATGGACAGCGGAAGGAAAGGAAATTTTTGAGAAAATCAACAGAAATTTTGAGAAAATCAAGCAGGAAATTTCTCGGGCTCCTACACTAATTAATCCTAACTATGGTAAGGATTTTATTTTGTATGCATATGGAGTTGACACTAGTATATCTATTGTTTGATGCAACAAAATGATGAAGGAATGGAACAGCCAGTGGCCTTCTTTAGTCAAACACTAAAGGAATATGAATTAAAGTATATTCACATTGAAAAACAAGTGTTTGCTATCATGAGAGCTCTAAATAAATTCAAAAGCATGTTGTCCTCCAATCACATCAAGGTTTTGGTCTCACATTCTAGTGTGAGAGATTTCATTATGGGGGCATATATTAATGAGAAAAGATCCAGATGGGTGACAAAGATAATGGAATACGATGTGACTATCAAGGCTACAAAATTGGTAAGAGGGAAAGGATTATGTGAACAACTTGCTTTAGATGCTCAAGGTGATAAAGAGACCTCCTTCATGAACAACCAACCTTTGCATGATGCTTGAAATTCATCATAATGAAGAACATACAGCTAATGCTCATAGTTGGATGAGTGATATGATCACTTTTTTATCTACAGGTGCATACCCTCTTGGTTCGAGAAAAGAAAAGAGAAGGCATTTAAGTTTGCAGTCCATTCCCTATGTTTTTGTGGATGGTATTTTGTTCAAAAGAAGCATTGATGGAGTCTTGCTCAAGTGCATTGAAGGAGAGAAAGTGGAGAAAATATTGACAGAATTTCATGGTGGCTTATCTGGTGGTCATTTTTCAGCCAAAGCCACAACAATGAAAATTCTGAGAGTAGGATATTTCTGGCCCACATTGTTTGTTGATTGTCACAAATGGGTCATAAAATGTAAGGATTATGCCTTTTCACTAGCAAAGAAGGATTGACAACTCTTCCATTACATCCAATTCAAGCATATCATAATTTTTCTCAGTGGGGCTTATATTTTATTGGCATGATCAATCCTCCATCAAGTGTCGACCACAAATGGGTCTTAATAGCATCAAGAATCCACTAAGAAATGGTTTGATAAAAAGCCGATTTCGAGTTTCAAGGTTGGTGATTTGGTCTTGAAGTGGGATGTTGATCGAGCCAAACCAGGAAGGCACTCCAAGTTTGATGCAATTTGGAGTGGTCCATATACCATTACACTTGCAAGGAAGTAAATTCTTTTGAGCTTACTGATTTTGATGGTTATGCACTACCAATCCTAGTCAATGGGATTTATCTTAAGCATTCTCATTAAGACAGTTTGTTGCATCATTGTACATAATAGTTTAGATTTCAATTCCTCCAAGTGTTTGCAGCACATTGTTTTGTTGGTAGTTTAGGTCTACTTTTAGATAAGTGTTGGTGCACACTCTGCATGTTCCATTTGAGACATGTATGATCTTTCATGTTTGTACATAGTTGTGCCTTTGTTGCGCTTACACTCTTCTTTTTCGGGAAGGTTTCATGACAGCTCCAAATCGTACCAATCGATACATTACTTCGAGATAAATTCAAGGAGAGTTTTCAATGGCGTAACAATTCATGTGTATACTGACTCCATGCCCAATGGATGCTTAGAGGCAGTTGGTCTCTCCATCTAACAGGAAGATGTACCCTGGAGGTCATCAAATTTTTATCCCAAATTTGCACCCCGCAAATTTGGATAACCTATTCAAAATTTGAAGTACATGCTTGTGACATGTGGACGGTCGTCAAATTCAACCCCAATTAGAAGAGAAAGACAACTGGTGCTTTGGCTCGACTAAATTAGTCTTAGTAGCGAATGGTTGGTCAGTCGGGTTGGACGGGTCACTAGTTGGTTGGATGGGTCACTAGTTGGTCGGTCTAGTTGGATAGCAGAGATGGACGGTCATCAAACCCCCCTGGTTGGTCAGCTGGGTCAGACAGTTGCTAGATTGGTCAGGTAGTAGATGTACAAAGAGGATGGATGGGTTATAGGTTTGTCGAATGGGTTGGATATGTGACTGTTTGGACGACGTCCAACCTTCGTACGGAAGGCAAGTTGGCCGGCCTAAGATAGATGATGTCTAACCCTTCAAGGTTAGACAACACGAGGTTAGATGCATGGTTGGTCGGGTCACCAAGTTGGTCGGCCCGGTAGTTGGTCGGTTGCGGGAATAGTCAAAGACACACTTTGTATGACATAGGGTCGGATGACATTCTTCCCTCGATTGCACAAGCGAGAGTTAGACGGTCATCCAACCCTTAAGGTTGGATGGCCCATGGTGTAGAGATGGCGACAATTGGGTTGGTCGGCGACCACGAGACGATGTACGACAAAGACAGATAGGCGAGTCCTCCAACCTAGTTGGATGATGTATGGGACAAAGGTGGTGGCTCGATTGGATGGGTCATCCGGTTGGACGTGCGATTGGGTAGATTATACAAAAGAAGTTAGACGGTATTCCTACCATTCCATGTTAGACGACGATGAGGTTGGGTGGCCTACTTAATTTCTATGGTTGATGGATGAAGGCGACTAACCTAGATATAATAGTCGGCCCGTAGGTTAGGACGGACCATTAGGAAATATCACATGCGAGCAACGATTGATGGTGGTAGTTGAGGTTGTTCAACTACCTGTCAGGGAATTAATGCAAGGTAGGTCGATAAATTTGCCTATGTAATGTAATCGCCCTCCTCATTTTTGGGGGATTTTTTTGAGAATTGTACAAGAAATCTATCAAATTTGTTCAAGAATTTTTTTATGAGTTGCAGGCCTTGGATTTAAGCTTTTGCAAAGGATTCTTGCCTTATTTCTACTCTATAATGGATTGTGCATCCTTTTGAGCAATAAAATTCATGTTTTGTGGCCTTTTGTGCCCTAACTTGTTTGATATTGTGTTTCTTGTCTTCCATTGCTTTGTAGGTATATTGTGCATACTTTACTCTCCCGCAAGACTCAGGTTTATTGTGCTCCATGAAAATAGGGATCTGAATGTAGTTTTGGATAGTGGCACTTCTATCTGCCCTCTCCTACTTCATTTTCTTCTTGTTTTCACTCACTAGGATCTCTCCAACCCTTCTTTTGGTGTTATCACCTCCATAGTTTAGGATTTCATTTCATGCACTCTCTCTTTCTCCCTAGTCACTTGGCATTGGTAGCTAGCTACAATTAATTTCCTAGGAGTAACTTAACATTAGGAGTAGTGCGAGGAACCGGCCTTTTCGAGGAGTGCTGCTCTGGTTCAAATCCCACAACTTAGAGACAGTCCCATGTTGTCTCAAATCCCGAGTTGTCTATGACTCGGGGCGTGGGTGCACATTTGAGCTCTAACAGGATGTATAGATTTACGTGTTGAGTTCTATGTACATGTTTTATGGGTATTTTTGGTTTTTAGCCGTTTTAGAATTTTATAGTGTGTTTGTATTGTAAATGTTTTTGAGGTATGACATCATGCACCAAGGTTTATTTTGTAGTATCTACAAACCGAACCATTGGATGGTTTGCCTTTGTTGGATGATTTGGTCCAACAAAGATGAGCAACATTGTTGTGAAGTTTTGTGCACAATAATTAGTTGTAATGGACAACTTATGACTAATATGAGCATTTGTGTAAGTGGATGAGTAATGCAATGAGGAGGGGAAGTCTTGCAATATGAATAAGGAGGAACAATGACATACCAATTAAGCTCAAAACTAGTACATAAGTCATAAGCGAAGCGATAAAGTCAATACTTATGTTATCAAGTGATAAAATACCAAATTTAAGTGTCTACAATTGGTTATTAGGACCAACCTAAGGGGTGTGAACTCAATGTACAAAATATTTTTAAATAATGAAACAATTTAAAAACATAAGTTTCCTAACATTGATAGAACCCTATGTCGCGCACCAAAAGTGCTCCACTAGAAAATGTTATATATTTAGATAACGATAAATGCTCGATGATTATTTGGTCTCTCTTGAATATAATACCAATTGAATACTTGATAAGCTCTTGTATATGCATAATGCTAAAAACTACAAAACCAAAGTGTATTTATAGATAATTGAATTCAAATAAAAACTCGAACAAACATCAAATGGCTAAAAGAGAAAAAAACAAAACGAAGGGGACGAGCACACCCAAACTTGTAGAGGACCAAAATAAAAGGGACAATGAAGCTTTCCACTTCTAGCACATGTACCCATGAACATGAAGAAAGAGAAGTTTGGGGTGTTCGAAGAAAGAGAGAGAACATAAAAGCCAACAAACACACAAACAACACCTAATTTGAACCAATAATTAACATATATGCAAGGAGGATACAAACATTTGAATTAACACTTAGCAAATGTCTCGAGAATATTTTTGAGCATGTATACTTATAAATGTTGGACATATGTTTAAATTTAATGTGGATGACATTTTAATTTTAAGATAATATCTAATATCCCTTAAAGACAACAAACATTGGACATACATTTAAATTTAATGTGGATGATATTTTGATATTCTTATAATATCTAATTATGCTAGAAGCATTCCTACAATGAGAGCTAATTTGTAATGAATAGTGAGTTGTTCAATTTTATTCTCAATATTCAATTTGACTTTTGTTGGACTGTCACTTAAATATTTTTTCTCTTTTTTTTTGAGAAGTCGATTTAATTATGCCAAAAGCATTCCTACAACGCAACCTAAGGTTGTAATAGAGTGAGTCGTTCAATTTTATTCTCGATATTCAATTTGACGTCTATTGGTGTCACTTAAATATTTTTCTCTTTTTGGAGAAGTCAATTTAATTATTCCAAAAGCATTCCTACAATGACGACTAAGGTTGTAATAGAGCGAGTTGTTCAATTTTATTGTCGATATTCAATTTGACGCCTATTGAATTGTCACTTAAATATTTTATTTATTTTTGGAGAAGTCAATTTAAAAAATAGTAATATCTTGGCCTTATTGTAATGTTTAGGACATATTTCATGAATAGATATTTTTGAAACTGACACAATGGTGTGGCGAAATTGATTCCATTTGCCAAAAATCAGTGAGAAATTGATAGAGAATTTCATGAAGTTATTGATTGATGTGGTTGTGAAAAATCTAAGCTAAGAACCTTGAAATTGATATGTATTGATGTATTTCATAAACATACACACACACACACACACACACACACACACACACACACACACACACACACACACACACACACACACACACACACAGGTTCCTCAAAATTGATATCTCTCGACATATTTTAAAAATAAATGTATTTGAGATATCTATATTAGTTATTCCTTAATCGCAATTAACTACCCTCGCTCGTAAATGTTCTTCGCCTAGAACAATTTTAAGAGCATTTTAGTAAAAAGAGGTTTTTTTATCGAATGGTCGTTGGCCCATTGGTGAAGTTGCTCGGCTCACAAAGAGCCCACCATGGTTCAATTCTTGTTGAGGCAAAGGCCCAAGATACCATAATAAGGGATGAGGTTGGGATTGTGCCCCGGGCGAATTTGGCGGAATGGATACCCCTCAGACCTTGGCATCTAAGTCTAAGAACTTTGTGCACCACACCGTGCAGGGAACCCAACAAAAAGGAAAAAAAGGTTTGATATTTTATAAGGCATGTTTTAAAATATTTCTATTTTCGAAAAAACAATATAATATCTTCCAAAAAAAATTTCCACCTTATTTAAATTTTCCACTTAAAAACTTGTTCACTCCTTATTTTAAACTAAAGATTTTGAAATTTTCTCCCAAACAATTATTTATCATGTAGAGTACATGTTGATTATTTAATGCTAATACCACATTTTTAGGAGCTAACAATTAATTTTAAATGATGACATAACAGGTTGGGAAGAGCTTAACATTTAATGTTAAGTCGTGATTTTAAACTTTAACCGTGACCGGATATTCAAGAATTAATCTTAAGAACCTGATGGAGTTACCTCAAAGTTCGTTGAGATTTTCAAGCGTTTTTACCGTTAAACCCATTCAACGACATCGTGTAAAAACATTTTGGACTCTGTACTACTTGTACCACTGACCAGTGCAGTATACTTAATGAGTATACCTACACCCTTTAACACAGACAACTAAGGAGGATTACCGAAACGAGAGAGACCCTGAATTTTAGGAGAAAGAGGGTCCTTGTTTGTATACGGTCATAATATGATGCATGCGTGTTGTATGCATATATAATGTATATATGTCAAGGATGGCGAAGGATTAGCGCAGGCGGTTAATTGGGAATCAGGATTACGGCATTTTTAGTGTGATTCCTGAAAATTTACTATTTGGGTGTGAGGAAAATTCGGTTTTTGGTATTACCTACAAAATAGTTGTGGGGCTATTTGCTGTTAAATCGTTTGGGGTGTGATTACAATTGGGTTTTTTTTTTCCCAAAAAATAATAATAATAATAAATTGTTTCGTATTGAATTATGGAAATTATGAAAAGGATGATGATGGGTGGGAATATCTGATATTGATTTCAGACGCAAATTGGAAAAGGTAAAGGAAGGTGAAGATTCTCTTCCAGCTACAGTTTGTCTGGTGATGCTTAAATTCCTTGGACTTTTGCATAGTGAACAAGAGGTCATTGCCCTTAGGACTTAGTTGTTTTCAGCTCTGTTTTTATTTTTGTGGGGTGTTGTAATATATGCTGTGTAAAAACAGGCAACTGTTGTTTTCTACATTGGAATTTTATACAGTATCTGTTTGACAGCTGCTTCCACCGCCCTATTGCCTGCCTGCGCTTCTTTATTTTTGGTTCCTTTTTTCAAGCACCTTTTTTTTAATATGATCTTTCTTCTCCTTCCGACCCACCAACCCTGTTCACACATTTTTCATGCCATTTTAGCACATTATTCCTTGCTCAAAGAGTGTTGGTTTATTTGTCTTTGCATTTTTTCTTCTTCTTTAGATTATATTAATATACTTACGTATTGAGATTATGTTTTGCTGTCTATCTAAAACCACCCTGCTCCATTTCTCAATCCAAAAGGCTCTCTCTTCTCCCAGTTATCTTCCTGCATTTAGTAGTCACTTTCAAAGTGTGTTCCTTGTTGTAGTTTATTGATTTTTTGAATTCTTCTTCAATATATTGCCACCCAAAACACTGAAATCTTCTTCCTTTCATATTACTTTGTAATCTCTGAAAAGACAGGAGCATGTTGCTTTTTTGACCTGAGATTATTCTTTCCACTCACTCGATACATTTCTTTGCAAACAAGTCTCTCAGTTTGATTCCTCCTGCATACCCACTTACATAACTCCTTCCTCAAAACTAGTAGCTCTTTTTTTTGCCCCACTTTTAGAGAGTTTTCAACATGCTCCAAATCTTTGGCCCCTACGGAGCAAGTTTGCATTGAAGAGGAAGAAGTTGGTGGCGGTTTGGCAGTTTCTTGTCTTGTCTTCAAATTAATGCATTAATTGAGTTGAAGAGGCATTTTTCTTCAGATCTCTTAGTTCTTTGAAGAGGGATATATGTTGCATTTCTGAACCTACACGAGTTTTAGGAATTTGGGTTTCAAATATATTCCTCCGAGAGTGTTGGGCTATTCAGAGTAGAGTTGGTTTGTTTAGAAAGGAGCAAAAACAACAACATGGCTACACCTAAGCTTGAGGAAATCAGCCATCCACCAATGGAACAACTGCAAGGCCTGGACTACTGCATAGACTCCAATCCCCCTTGGCGTAAGCTTCTTTTCCTTTATTTTTAAGTACTCTACTTCGGTTCATGTCTGTTAATTGTTTAAGGTTTAGAAGATCTTCTCCAACACACTGTGATTTTGAATTGAAAACTCCGTCGAAAGGGAACTGTTGCCCCTAAACAATTACTGTCATTCTTCTCTTCTGCATAGAATTTGTCAGGTTCTTTGCAACATGTCACGATAAGCAATCCCCAATGCTTATTTTTTTATGGAATGTCGCCACATAGGCATACCCCAGGGCCCAGATTAACGGGTCTATTGGATTTCATCGTCAATGTAACTTTTGAGGTCTCCACACAGATTTCAAGATCAGCTTGTAGGGATTACAGTTTTTAATATCTTAAATGATCAAATTGGCTTTAATGGGTGGCAATTAACCGCATTTCATCTCAAAGGAGGACCAGTATTACTGTTAAATTTGGGCATCTGGGTACGGTCTTCTTCTCCGTGAATTTGAGTGTTTGGGTTCAAATCCTGCATTACATTTGTTAAGATTGATCTTACAGCATTTGCTTGCTTAAATTTATCATAAAAATAAGATTGGAAATCTGTCTCTCGAGTGAGGAAAAATAGTACTAGAGCAGTTAGAATGCTATTCTCTACGGTTTTCAGGCAGATTGTTGTCCTCTTGTGATTTTTATTTCTTAAATGAATCCTCTGAACTTCAAATGCATGAATTGTTGAGAATTAGAGCCTCGGGAGAATTCCTGTAAATTCTGTTGCGTGTCCCCTGCATGCAGGTTTTAATGTGAATTCTTGTACACAAACTAGTGGATTTCACTTTTGTTATCAACCTATCATATTTTCCTGAGTTTATTAAATATGTAACCTTTTATGGATTAAGCGTTGCTGCTCTTATGAGATGATCTGATACTCATGTTAATTGGTTTGATGTAGCTGAGACAATCATCTTGGCATTTCAGCACTACATATTGATGTTGGGAAGTACAGTCATGATTCCAACTTTTCTTGTTCCAGCAATGGGCGGAGATAATGTAAGTGTGTCTCTTTGTCAGGTCTCGTTCCTTATTTTTCTGAATCTAAAGGTAATAATTTGCATTATAACTCAATTGGTTGTTCATCTGATACAGCATGATAAGGTGCGGGTTATACAGACATTGTTATTTGTTTCTGGATTGAACACGCTTCTGCAGTCACTATTTGGAACTCGTTTGCCCACAGTTGTTGGAGGTTCATTTACATTTATCATACCTATAATGTCCATAATACATGATTCGTCACTGAATAATATCCAGAATGAGCACGATGTAAGCTTCATAGACTTTATGACAAACTGATTAGAAAGACATGTTGTTCGTCCTTGTTGCAATAGTGATTTGACAAAATATGTTCTTCATAAGGTTTAGGTTGAATTTATTTACTTAAGCAATCATAGCATTCCATTTTTGCCCTTGCAGAGATTTCTTTGTAACATGTTGTCGATAAGTTCTGGGTTGAACTATATACCTAAGGATAGTAACATTCCATCTTTTTAACCTTGCAGAGATTTGTGCATACTATGCGTGCCATTCAAGGAGCTTTGATTGCTTCATCGAGCATACAGATCATCCTTGGTTACAGTCAACTTTGGGGCATCTTCTCTCGGTATGTTACTGCATTGATGGTTGTTATATGTTTTCCCTTCCTCTGTGTGACATGCCTGGAAATTTCTTTTTCTTCTTTTCTTTTGTCAAACAAATCATATTATTAGTCATGCAGCCTTTTTAAAGGATTCTCTGTGCATCCGAAAATGACCATTTGGCATCTTTATTTCAGATTTTTCAGTCCTCTTGGTATGACACCAGTGATTGCTTTGGTTGGACTTGGTTTGTTTGAGAGAGGTTTCCCTGGGGTAAGTGTATCGACCTTAATGGTTTGTATTCCTTTGAGACATTTCAAAGGATTATCTGAATAATTTCTCGACTTCCAGGCAGGCTTCATGAAATGCACAATCCAAACTTAATGCTGGCAGCAGATTGTAGACTTCTGCTTTTCCTAGCAAAAGAAGAGATTCATAGAAGAATGCACAAAATGGTCTTTTTGTCAGTTTTGTAATTCCATTGTTTGCTGTTTTAAAAACAGGTTGGTAAATGTGGAAATTGGTGTGCCAATGCTTATTATATTTATTGGTTTTGCCCAGGTATACCTATTATTTTTTAAGAATATCTCTGCCAAACTTCTTTGTGAAGCTTATGATTGTCTTAAAATTTGTGGTCACTTTTTCATTGTTTTACTGCTCACTCCTCTCTGATGCAGTACTTGAAGCATATCCATGCAAGGAAATTACCTGTTTTTGAGCGCTTCCCAGTCCTTATTTGCATCACTCTTGTGTGGGCATATGCTCATCTGTTGACTGCAAGTGGGGCTTATAAGCATGTGCATGAGATGACTAAGAACCATTGTCGCACTGATAGAGCTCACCTTATATCGTCAGCTCCCTGGTATGTGGTTCTATTAAATGCTTGACTTGTGAATGTTTTGCTGTTGAGTTTTCTGGATTCTACTGTGCAAAAAAATTTAGTTCGGACAGTTCAGTTGAGTTCCTTCATCCATCATCAGAGAGAAAAGATTGGTGAAGGGAAATGATAGTCAATTAATTTACTGATATTTTCAGAAATTTAGCTATTACATACAAATTCAAGTATTTTTAAGTTTTTCATGGATTAACACCATAATCTGTCTATGCAGGATTAAGTTTCCTTATCCTCTGCAATGGGGCGCACCTACTTTCAATGCTGGTCATACATTTGGGATGATGGCTGCGGTTCTTGTTTCTCTTATCGAGGTTCCACATTTGCCATCTTTTTTTCCTTTTGATAACTCTTAAATTGAATTAAATATGACAGTTGGAACATTCAAGTATAAAATATTAGGTGTTATATCTTGGGCACAAGGTAGATATACACTCAGGGCGAGGTCTCATGGAGGGGCTTCCACTCAAAAACAAAAATGCAGTGACAGGTCCCATGAAGTTTTTTCCAACCTGCTATAGGAAGAAAATGAATCTTCCCCTATAAAATAGAAGCCTCAAATATTTGCCCTCTAATTTTCAGAGTTTGCTTAGGAAGTGGAGCTGGAAGTCTCTCTTTACTGTTTAGAGATTTTTCTGCCCTCGTGGCACCCTGGCATGTAGACTTTGCCTTCTAGTTGGCTCCTTGAGTGTGTATTCCTATAATTTTGCACCTAAATTTTATCAACTGTACTCGAAAAATAATGCAGTCCATGGGACCACCTTCATGGAAATGGCTCCTAAATTTTCTCAGCGGTACCCATTGAGAAAATATAGGCAGCCCACCTCCATAAGACCACAGCCTAAGCAAATGTAGTGTAATTTATCAAGCATCTCTTTGTGACATTTTAACAATAAACTGCAGTCAACTGGAGCTTACAAGGCTGCATCTCGACTGGCAGCGCCACACCTCCTCCTGCATATGTGCTTAGTCGGGGTATTGGATGGCAGGTGAGCGAACTGGTTGGTAGGTCAAATTCGTTTTCATTTCATTGAGCCAGCCGATGACTTAATTTTATTTTATCATCTGCAGGGTATTGGAATACTGTTGGATGGCCTTTTTGGGACAGTTACTGGTTCAACAGTTTCCGTGTAAGTATGCTATATTCATTGCAATCACCTGAAGAACATTGTGGCTTAAATTTGTTTGCTTTTGAAAATTGTATGTTATTTACAGCCATAACTTAATCTGTAATGGTATTTCAGAGAGAATGTTGGACTTCTTGGAATTACCAGAGTAGGCAGCAGGCGTGTTATTCAAATATCAGCTGGTTTTATGATTTTCTTTTCAATATTAGGTTGGGGACAAATTTTCCTTCTCAGATGCATACTTCTCGAGATAACTGTTATTCCTGTTGCATATAATTGTTGATACAAATGCCTCCTTATTTGACTTTTTTAGGCAAATTCGGAGCTCTTTTTGCATCAATACCTTTTGCCATATTTGCTGCATTGTACTGTGTGCTCTTTGGGATTGTTGGTGAGTGCTTACAACCTTTTCTATTAAAACATCACTTGCACAACTTTGTAGGCTTTCTAGATTTCTAATTATGGTAACTTCTGTCTTTCCAGCTGCTGTTGGTATATCCTTCATGCAATTCACCAATATGAACTCATTGCGAAACCTGTTTATTATTGGAGTTTCTTTCTTTCTTGGCCTTTCTATTCCACAATATTTCAATGAATTTTATGCTACATCTAGCCATGGCCCTGTGAATACAAATGCAGGATGGGTAAGTTGAAAAGGAACTGATTCAACAACATATCATTGAACGTTTGATTTTGATTTTCAAAGATAAGATTATGATGCAGTTGATCACATTCACAATTTGGTTGCTGTTGCTTTTGGTTGCAGTTTAATGACTTCTTAAACACCATTTTCTCCTCCCCGCCAACAGTGGCACTAATTGTTGCAGTGTTTTTAGATAACACCTTGGAAGTTGAGAAATCCAAGAAGGATAGAGGGATGCCATGGTGGGTTAAATTCAGAACATTTAGAGGTGACACCCGGAATGAAGAATTCTACACTCTGCCATTCAATCTCAACAGGTTTTTCCCCCAACATGATTCTGAGGATAATACATAATGTGATATTGAAGATTGCCTGCTGGGAGATAGTTGCAGTGGATGATGTACAATTATGCTTTTCCAAATGGTTTGAGAGTTTGGACACTTGATCATATGGAGATGCTTAATGGATTTCAGCTCCCATTGATTGAGCCATCATTTTTCTTGCAATTTTTTGCATAGATGGATATTTTTAACCCATCAACAGGAGTCCGAGTGGCAATTGCAACGAATTCAGCCTTTTTTCGTATAACAGCTATTTTTCGTTCTCTAGATAGCTCTCTAGTATAATCATCCTTCCATTTTTAATTTTTTCCCTGGTCATTCATGTGTGGCATTTGTGCAAGGAAGAAAATCTAATTTCCCTCTTCTTTACTTCCCCTTGATTTGCCAGAATGTTGTGTGAATGACAACCACATCAATAAGGATGGAGTTGTTGTGAACACAACCACCGCCTTGAACTGAACTCTTTTGGAAAATATTTGATGATGTCTGGCATTATTCTCTGTTTTGAGAATTAATGAGGAATTTTTTTGCTGTAAATAAATGAGTCATTTTGCTTCAAGAACTGTGAAACTGAAAACTGTGCAGAAGAAATCTGTATTTTTGTTGAATTCTAATGACATAAAGCTGTTAACTTTTGCAAATGAAAAAATTGTTTGATCTTCACTGAAATTAGAATTTCCCCTGAAGGTCAGAAATTTTAGTAGTTGTTCCAAAAGCAATATTGTTCATGTCCCCTTCCAATCTCTCTTATGTGGAATTTGAAATTTCAAATTAGTAGAATGGACACTAATGCAACTACTATGCAATTAGCACTTCCCTGAAGGCTTGAAATTTTGGAAGATGTAATAGATGATGGGGAAAATCTTCTCTCATTCAGATAGTTTTAAAAGTAATATGTTTGTTGTTTCCCTCCAATCTTTCTTAGGTGGGAATTGAAAGTTGGATTTAGTATGATGGAAAATCCGCAACAGCTCTATAAAGAAACACTTGTACTTGAATATATGTATATGCGGCTACTGTGCAAACTCACACTTTGGGTGGTCTTCTGGCACATTTGATGACACCATACTGGGCATATCTGAAACTTCTTTTCAACCACCTCCTTTGAGCAGTCCTTTGAGTGGATACATCTTCTGTCACGCTTGATGACACAGTTGTACCAGGTGCATCAGCCTGGATTCTTGTTGCAGTTTATCTGGAAACAATTCTACCATGACCTATTTTTTTGACAAAAATAATTTTAAAACAGAGTATTTTTATGGTGTGTTGTGGATGAAACTTTGGAAGTGTGTAAATAAAGTTGAATCTGTGTGCTGGTCTTCTAATATCTGTAGATATGCACAAACACTTAATGAGAGTTCAATTATGTTCAAATGAAAATGCTTGTTCTCTCTCTGCCAACATGAAGTTTGTAAGCTTTAATACAATTAAAGATCTGATGTTTGACCTTGCTTTTTTGGGGAAACAATAACAAATTTCAGATCATTCCTGTGATTTTTAATAAGGAAAACTGTTTCTTTGCCAACATGAAGTTTATAAGCTTTAATATAATTAAGGATAACATGTTGCAGAGTCAACCGTGTGAGCAAATTTCTACTCAATGTTTCAGTTCCTATGATCTATCATGACGAAACCATTAGAGTGGAACTATGCTCCAGCACTTACTCTGAATTTAATTATTTTCAAATGAGAAATGCTTGCTCTTTCTTTGCCAACAAGAAGTTTGAGAGATTTAATAGAATTGAAGATCTGATGCTTTCAAAGAGCATGGAATGTGAACAAATTTGTGCGTGATGTTTCGGATCACTCCCTATGATCCATCTCGAGGAAAACTGATTGATAGAATTGTTGGTGCAAATTATAAATAATTTCTAAATGGAAGAAAGTTTGTGACCAAGGAGGATTCTGCAAAGGTGGTTCTAATGATACTGCTGACAATAAATACGGATCCTACTTAATGGTCTATGGTACTCTAGAACTACATCAAGTCTTTGGAGTTGCACCTATGAAGTACATCAAGTCTTTGGAGTCTCTAATTGGGATCTACTTGAGTCTTCTTGTAATCCATTTTATGGTCCTTCACATCATCTCTCTCATAGGTTGTTGTTAACCTTAGATGGAAGTTAATGCGCTAATGGTGTCTGCATAAAGGTAAGTATCTCTAACCTCCTTTCCCTTTATGTTATTTCTGATGTAACTGATTGATTGATGTATCATGTACATAGACTAGGATAGAGTAGCATATTCTTGTCTATTGCATTAGTCTATATCTATTATCGGCCCTTTGCCTTACAATCCACCCTTTGGGTATTACAACCTATCAATCTTTATAAAATTTGTGTTTACAAACTTAGCTTAGATATCTCTATAGTACTTACAATTTGTACAATGAAGGTACTAGGAAAAGACGATATCCCCTATCCTAGACCTAGGCTTTGGAACCCTACACCTTTGATAGAGAGTGAATTATCATCTTCTAGATCCACGAGATTAACATCCTTTCTTTACAATCTTCTTATATGTGGCCCTAGAATGTTCCCATTCTTAACCTAATCTATATTATCGAGAAGAGAGAGGATATTCTATAGACATTCTTAATCTACATACATTTTGGTGAACCCGACGTGAATCTTACTCCACCAATGAGTGAGACATCTTCATGTTTCTTCTTATAACCCATAGTGATCATCTTCACCATCACTACCGATGCAGAGAACATCATGGAATTAGAAGCATTATGTGGTCAATCCTCCTTGTCATGCTATATGAGTTATTGGAATGTGTTAGTAATCATTAGAGAGTCTAAGTGAGTTATTACAAGTAAGAAATAAGGGTTGAAAGTTGAATTTTCCTCCTAATGCATTTTCCCTCCAAAGGGGATTCAAATTTGTAAAAACTTGAAAAAGTGAAAATTGTCTTGTAATTGCTTGAGAAGGAGGTTTATTGAGTTCAAAAGTGGGTTAGGTGTCTAGGGGGAGTGAAATAAGTCTTAGATAGGGGTATAAGTCATTAAAGGATCAAAAACTAATGTAACATGATATATTTATTATGTATGAACTTGAAGGCTTGTGAAAGTTGGTTAGGGATATGAAGAATCAAGAAAAAAAGGATAAGAGCTCGAGGGAGGTAGTTATCGAATTTATTCCTCATGGAAGAGAGGAGGAACAAGAATGAGAGAAAGAAGAAACTACACTTTTGAATGAATTCAATAATTCTATTAAGAACTTTGCTTTGCCTTTTAATATCCATGTTCCTTCACAATATTTTGTGTATGTTGATTTTTTTATGAATCTTCTTGATGAGCATTAAGAGGATTGTTTAGTTTCTACAAGGTGAGAAGTTTGATATTCTTTATTGCATGTTAATAAATTGTGGACAATATGAATGTGTTTGCTTTGTTATTGTGATTGTGTCAAGGAATTTTGGTTGATATTGATTGAAAATCACGTGAAGAGGTGAGTATGAGTTGTTATCCAATGAGTGTGACTGTGTATGCAAGGTTTGAGAGATTATTTCCTTGAAAGACTCTTTTCTTGCCTGATAAAGTGAGTTAGAGCTAAAGGAGGTCCGTGGTTGTGTTTAGAAAGAAACAAGTATTTACATTATTCGTCACAAAGTGGTGGTGCATGCAATGTATATACCTCCATTAAGAGCAAATTGTAGTGACATTCCAAGCGAACCTGGTAGATTGCTTCTATAGGATCCATTTTTGTCAAAGAATATTGTAAGGGTTTCATACCCTATCACATGCTTGTATGCTAATCACTAAGTCTCGTGGAAGTTAAATGAGACTTGGTAAAACTCTTTACTACTAAACCAATCTTGGAGAGGATAGATTGATAGACCTCGAGCCAAAATTTAGAGCCTTGAACCCATTTTCTTGAAAAGTTGAACTAAAAGGAGCTTCTCGGACTTTCAGACCGATACGAGTTAGGGTTTGACCACGAAGTGTATGTTTAAAATGCCTAGACATGGAACTAAGACCTAATATTTGATAGAAGTGATGAGGACATAGTCGTTGAACACATTCAACAAACAAATTGTGATTCCATTGGTGGGGTTGATAGATAAACTTGATAGTAGCAAGGAGAATCTATAACACAATTAGAAGGGCTAGTTTGAAAGGTGAGTTTAGAAAGGAAGTATGTGAAATACTTGGAGTTTGGAAATGAGACTTTAGGGGAAGGAAAAATGTAGTAATGGGTGCCCAAAAACATGTACATTTCACCTTGGTACCTCATAAAGGAAATTATGATGACAAAAGCTTTTAGCAGCCCTAGTAAGGGTTGGGTGACAAGATTACACAAAGTGAGTTAGCGAAAATTGTAGGTGGAGTTGAGCTCTGAAAATTTAGGAGCATCTTATAACTAGTAAGGGTGAACTAAGGAAGCTTTCATAACATTTTGGGTAACCCTAAAACCTTATATGCATGGTTGTTGCAAGACCTTGTCTTAAGGGGCTTATAAGGACAGTTTGAAGGCAAAGAAGGAAAGGTAAGATTTTGAACATTATAAATGCATTTGGATGAATGGTATAGCATCATAGGAGTGTGAAGGATAGAGATAAAGTAGTGACCAAGACCTAGTTAAGCCACAAGCCCACTTTGTCCTAGATTTGACTAAGACCATTTGTGGATAAGAGGTGAACACAAGGCAAAAGAAGAGGTTTAACCAAGTTTCTTGATTTCAAAGATAATGATGATTGTGAGGGCTTAAATGGGACGAGAGAACAAGGTATGTGCATGATTCAAAGGTTGGATAGTGCATGAAGGAGCCAAAATTGCTTACTAGAGTTAATTGACAATTAGACAAGCTCTTATAAACAAGATAGCTAATGAATGAAGTGATTGGTTTTTTATTTTGTTTTGATGAATGGGTGAAATTATTGTGATCCACCGCATCAACTACATTACAGGGAACCTAATCAATCTTACTCCACCATTGATTAAGTCATATTATTATGCATATTCATTTTTATTATCATCTTCATAATTTTAATCATACATTTCATCTCTTATGATTTTGTCTTCATTTCTAAGGGTTTTTTCCTTAACCTATTTGTATTCTATATAGGTTTCTCATTTCTCCCTCACGTATCAACCATCGAAGGCAATCATTTATGGTGTACTTTCTCACAAAGTCAAAGCATGGAAGTGAGTCCTACTTGGTGGGCCAAAAAGGTTTTAGGGGTGTTCGGATGAAGACCCCTTTGCTCAACCTATCATGCAAGCATCCTCAAGGGTTGTGGCTGAACACCCCCTTCACCGAACCCCCTTTGGCGAACACCTCCTTTTTATATTTAAGTGGTGTTGTCATTTGAGCCTCTTTTAATTCCTACCCACAAAACCTTTTCACCGAATAGAGGTCATTTTCCTAAGCACAAGCTTCACCCAAACAACTCATATGGAGGTCACTAACAATCGATTCAAGGTAAAAAAATGAAAACTTGTATTGTTTTTTTATTAGTTGAAATGAGTGATGGGTAAGGGGTGATTTTGCTCCTTTTATAGGGTAAAATGTACAAATTGGTAGTCAAGGAGGGGAAGGGTTTAATTTGTATTAAAAATTGTAAAAATGGGAGAAGGGGGGGCGGTGTGGGAGGTTTTCAAATATTTTAAATGCAAGACATGTTCTAATTTTATGTATATTTTGAATCATTTTTCATTGAAAATCGCTTAATCATTTTTTATGTAACTTTGTTGATCTCTATCAATGAATTGAATTGGAATAATTAAATTAGAATCTATTTTACTACGATTTACTGACCATTGGATGATATAAACAACATTGTGAAAATATTTTTATTAACTTGAAATAAATTCAAAAACACGTGAAAACTTTCAGGTCCTTTTGAACCCACAAAATTACATAGATTTATGGAGGAGTTGAAATCCAATGTCAAAGGGAGTGTTGGGTATAGATATGTGGTCCAATTGATTTTGGACTAGGACATTGTTATGAGGTCATGTTGGCCTAGTTACAAAGGGAAAAGTGAAACCCCTAAACACACATAAATAAGTAAACATACAGTTCACATAACCACTAAGATCAGATTCACCATATAGTTACCAGTAATAGAGACATCAACAATCAATATCCAACCATAATGATCCATTATATTAATCCATAATAGTTGAATATATACATATATATGATATGTCATAAGTCAGTGTGCTCATAAACCAACAACATAACTACAAATCATTCACTGTATAAACCATGCAAATCAATAATACATATATAGGGGTGGGGAACTTTCCCTTCACCACCCATGCACTCTCAAAATAGGTTGCATGCTAAGAATAGCCATGCACCACTACAAGATATCTATAGAAGCATGCAAGCTCACTAATAATAGATCATATATAGTTAACTCTAGTTTTGATCCTATTATTAGCTCCATGTGCCTGTTTGAACTACAAGTTCTTTCCTAAAAATAGACTCTTCTTGACTGCCCAAACCTCCTCCTTGTGTCACGTACTCCAAGTCTATATTTAGCTCCACATACCAAAAATCACTAAGTCTTCTTCCTTTTTGTCATAGTTCTCACGCGCATCTCCTTCCATGTTCCACATGTAAAACCCCATCTTCCATCATGCTCACCATGTATATCCTTTCCACATTTTATTTCTATACCATTTTTCGCGTGTGCGCAAACCTCTACATACTTCAAATACTTAGCCATTTTCCTATGCCCAACATTACCCCACACTAGGTATGTTGTCCATCCTTAGAAAACACTCTTTGATCACTCAAATAATGATAAAGAATCCTCAAGAATCAAAGAATGAAAGAATATTTAAGCTTGTGCCAAATAATGAAAGAATCCAAGTGCTATTGTGAAAAAAGGAGGGGGAATTCCTTATTCACTAATGCTTCAATGTTTTCCACCCCTCTAATTCATTACTTTCTTGAGTAAAGGCATCCCCTATAATGGCAGGAACCTCTTCAAAAGTCAGATCCTCACCCTTTTCCTTTAGTGTTTGACCAAAGTCTCAATTATTTTCCTACATCAGTTAACATGCATCCATCTTATGTGTAACTTGTGGGTAGAATTTCCTTAACTTATTTTTAATTGAGGCCCTTAGTGAATCAATTTCCTCATGCTTCTGCTCAACCTCGCCAAGATTCTTTCTCATTCCTCCCTATTTCCTTTGTTCTTGGCCTAGAACTCTTTTAAATCTACCTCATCTTTTGCAACAAGTAGTCCCACTACATGATCTCTATCATCACAATTGTCATAGACAACTTCTGCCATGTGAGTTGTTGCTTTCACTTGATTCAATTAACTCAGTGTATTGTGTTATGGTGGCTTCAATTTGTTCTCTTTCTTTTTTTTTGCTTCATGCCATAACTTCTTGCAATATTCTAATGCAAGGGGTGGTTGTTGAGTTGTGATTATGTGTTAAATCTTCAGACAATGGAAGGTAGTTTCATACTTGGTTTTATCAAGAGGGGCCAGATCTGGTGCGCTAGTAAGATCACATCAACTATGTATTTGGCCTTTTTATAAGCCACGTACACATGTCTGCCCTTTCTCATCCCTTAACTCTTGTTTCAACTACATAATAATATTTTCCTTCTCCTTTATCTCTTTGTCCCTTTCTCTTATCTCTTTATTTTTCTCCTCCAGCTCCCTCTACATAAACCATATATTGTTGTTCTTGTCAAAAATCCTAGAACCCACCTCCACCGATAGCTTGTTAAGCACATTACATGCTTGTTCATCTATTAATTGTTGGGAATCAACTATTGGATACATCTCTCTTGAAATTACCGACTCATGGGTATCCAGTAATGAATGGGTGCTCACTTCAAATTTTGGCTCCTCAATATGTGATTCAAGTGCCCAAGATAACATCTTCCTTGTGTGCGGTAATGCATCCTCCTTATTGAATGATGACCAAAAAAATAGTTGATCGAAGGTATCATGCTCTGATACCTCACATGCAAAACCTTGTTGGGATCTTCAACATACTATGCATTATAGGTCCTTGTGGGATGTACGTTCATCTCCTACTCTTTCCATGAACACCCTTAGGGAAACCTATAACAAGGTTTGATTCTCCACCCATGATCCCTTCCTATTCTTCACTCTTTCCTTCCTCTCCTGCACCTGCACGTGCACCTCATGCTCTACTAAGTGTTCTATAATCTCTGCGTGACCTCTTTTTCCACTCTACACTCTAGCTCAGGGTGGGAGTGTGCCTATCCTCATGCTCTATAGTTGGGTCTAGGTTTTTTCTATAACATTTGTGTCATGGTCATGCACCGACACCCCCTACATCCACATCCATGACATGTGCATCCTTGAAGTGCTCACTTCTGGCCCTTTGCATCTGATTCTTTGAAAGTATGTACATGTGGACTCAACTTCTCTACCAAATCATCCTCACTTTTCAGCTTCTTCTTCTTCCTTTAGGCTCTCCATCTCCTTAGAGTCTGAGATAGGGACTATTTTTTTTTTTTCTTGGATACCTTCCTCTTGTAGGTTTCCTTCTTACATAGGTTCTTGTACCTACCTCCTTCCATTTATGAATGTTTTCCCTATGGGTGCGCTTGAACAAGAGTTTTATCTTTACCTACCCCTTCACTCCTACTAAAGAAGGAGTCTCTTCGCCCTCATTTCTTTGGTTTGACCTTCTTTCACATGGAGGGATCCTAGGAATACTTACATCATCCTCCATGAATGCTCCATCAACAAACTGAGGCCTTAGATAAATGTATATTCTTGTTGCATCCACTAAAGCTATTGGTAATGTAACTGGTTTTAACAAATGTATGCTTTCTGATACATACTTCTCTTCATAGGTGCACTTCTTGGGGTAGAAAGTGTTTGAAGCATCTCATGGTGCTCCTTTATCACTTTGCTTAGATCAAATCTCAATTTCTATGCCTCCTTAAACCTATTCACAACACTCTAAAAGTATTGTGTTGTAAAATCAAATGGGAGTTTGCACCATGGGATTTTAGTACCATCAATTAACGTAAACCTCCCAATACAAAACTATTGATAGATGGTGAAAATGAAAAACTCTCTCACAAGATAGAGAAACTTCGGTTAGAATTCTCCACTCACACCTGAATGCATCATCATGCATCCATTTATACCATTTTTCCACACGTGCCTTGTATGTTGGTGTCATTGTATCACATGTATACTTAGCAAACCATTTTGTAGGGGAGGGATCTTCTACAGGATACTCCCATATCTTGTCTTTTGGCCCATCGGGCACCCAATATCTTAGAGAACACTATCACCTAGTAAGATGTTTCCAAACATAATCTTATCACCATCGTGCACAACATCAATGATATCCTCTGTTATAAAGGAAGCAATATTATATATGGTTCCTTCTGATATTTTCTTGCATACATACAACCATATTTTATTCACTTGTGTCCATCTTTCTTGTCCACTTAGCTTGGTGAGTAAGCACACGACCATCCTCATGACAAGATCATTAAGCTTAACAATATCAAACATGCCCTCCTTTCTTGTACTCAAACTCCACTATGAAGTTTTCTTTACCTCAACATCATTAGCTAAGTCATCATCAAAAGAAACCCCAAAATTAATCAATCTAATATACTTTTTCAATTAACTACGTGGTAATGTGCATCCTTCTACCTACAAAATAGAAATAGTCCTCATGTACATGCGTGTGACATCAACCATTGATATAATCTCTTAGGATTCCCAAAGAATGGAAGCTCATATAGCTACAATAGTCCAACCTTCTTCAACAACCTCTTCACCTTGTCATCATATACTTGGCTTATCATCCAAGGGTTCTTTCCTCCATCGGTTGAACAAGTTTTGTTTCCATGTCATGTGCATGCTATCAAATTTGTTTGATGGTTATAATCACTTATGGTCATGCTCCTAACATGAGATACCCATTCTTTTCCCATCAATACTCCATCTAGGTATTGCATCTCTGAGTACCATTCCTCCTGAATGTCTAATGTAGGGGTTGGATTTTCTTTTCCCTTCCCCTCTTCTTTGGTGATGTAGTTATTGCTTTCCTTGGTGCCATTTCAGTCATGTAAAATCAAAATATTACCTTGGCCCTTTCTCTCCTTAGTACTTCAAACCTCTTGCCACAAACCTTTGGTGCAACACTGTTATACTTCTCTATTTAAACTTTGTATGTCATGCCCTAATTCTTGAAACCCTAACCAAAGAAATATTATTTCCTTCCAAACTCTCACCATCACTTCATCTCAACCTTCAGGGTTCCCTTCAATGGAACTCACTCTACCCATGGTCATGTTCTCCTTCACCCTATGGTTCATGATTCTTCATCTCAACACTTGATTTCTCTCCAAATCTCTCAAGTTTTCCCTAGGTCATACAAAGCATTCACAAATTTTGTGCAAGGTAAGGTAAAAATGATTTTACCCACGACATTCTATTTATAGGCATTTTCAAATTTTACCCACATTAATTACTTTCCAACCACCAATGTATAAATGAATTTAATTATGCTTTTCCTTTTCCCGCCTTTTCCATAGTTTTCATCACACTCAACTCGCATTTTCATCTCACACCGTAGTTACTAACCTTATGCATGCTAAACTACTCTGACCACAGACCTCCTTTCACGTGCTCCATATGCTGAAGTACATCAGCCTTTGTGCCTTATACCATGTAGTTATCCATGTCACTTACCTACCTCGTGTTTACATTACGCATACTTACCATACATGGATTTTCCTTTGGCCTTGTCCTCATTATCACCATTTTTCTTATGACACCTTACCACCATTCTTCAACAACCAACATCACCAAATGACACACGCGCTCCTTTAGTACTTAGGCCTTTGTAAATCTCAAAATCTCTTCCATGTGCTCTTGATTTCCTCCTACCCCACACTAATTGTATGTGTGGTCCTCTGTGCATGAATTCACATAGATAGTAATCAGCTATAGGTGCATGCAAGCATGCTTATTACAAAAAACACAAAATAAATTCACAAAGCATAGCAACGATGAAAGGAAACACATATAAAAGAAATGCATTAAAGGGAAACCTAATCTAAATGGAAATATTACCTTATTACAAACACAAGAAGACTTATTTATAGTAGGGCTTCAGCCTACTCCCATTGAAGTAATTGGGAAATAAAGTGCCATCCAATGCCTGTAACTAGCAAGCGCTTGATTCCAATATTTTGTTACTACAAATGGTCCTCAACCAATGAATTTCAACTTCCCAGGGTTGCACAAACTTTGAATCATATAGAAGAACCATCTTTCCCACCTCAAACTCCTTATTCTGATATGCCTATCATGTCATGCCTTTTATCTTGCTTTTCTATCTTTTGACTCCATCGAGAAATGACACACCACTCATCCAACTACATCAACTTACATATGCGCTCTTCCACCACTTTTTCATCATCTAGGCCTCCATGCACACAATATAGAGAGGGAAACATAAACTCAACAGGTAACACAACCTCAACACCAAACACCAACTGAAAGGGTGTGGCCTTATTTAACCTCTTATAGGTAGTTCTATATGCCCAAAGTACAACAAAGACTTTATCATCCCATTCCTTCCATCAACATCACAAATATTTGTTAATGTATGGCCTAATATCTTGTTGAATGCTTTAGTAGTCCCATTGGTTGTGGGTGATAGGGTGTTGTCTTGTGGTGTGCCACCATGAATTCTACCAATAAAATCTGATGGTCTCATTCAAAAAGTGTGTGCCCTATCACTTGTAAGACTCAATGGACATCCATAGTGATTGATAATGTTCTCCCATAAGAATCTCATGTTGTAGTTGTCAGTGCAATCCTTTATAGGCATTGCTTCTTCACCCACCTTGTCAAATAATCTATACAAGTTATGATGTAGTGCACGTTAGTCCTACGTGTGGGTGGGAAATAGGACCCACAAAGTCAATTTCCCATTTTTCAAATGGTTCAGCACTTGTAATAGGCCTCAAAGGCATCTCATCTCTTGTTCTTGGCTTCCCAAGGCTAAAATGGTCACATGCTTTGACATATTCTTTAACATCCTTATAGAGAGTCTCCCACCATAATCCAACCATCAAAATCTTGTGTGTGGTGGCATCTCAACATAATTTCCACCTGTAATCCCACCATGAGCTTCTTCCATTATCCCCTCATGCTCATGTTCCAAAACACATCCTCACGTAAAACCTCATCATGACCAAGTTTATATAAATCTCCACCTATCAACTGATAGGGTTGGGTGCATGCGTATTGTAAGTTGCTTCTTTTCCAAAGTCTTCATCCCTCGGTGCACATGGCGGTGTGTAAGAATACTACAATGTCCTCGAGTTTAGTGGGCGCGTGATTTAATCTAAACAAGTTGTGCATCTAACATTGTTTCCTCAATGCTTGTGTACATCCTCACTAGAATTGATCCTTGATAAGTGGTCAGGTCCTGAGTTACTTTTTCCTAGTTTTACCACAACTGTAAACTAAAATTCTTGAAATAGTAGGATCCACCTACATATGCACCCTTGTAAAATAGGCTTGTTGACCAAATACTTAAGCACATATGATCTGTAAAGAATATGAAGGTATAGCCAACAAGTATTGTCTAAACTTTTGTGCAGACATGTAAATCATAGATAAAGCCTCACACTTAGTAGTTGTATAATTTTTTTCAGTTGGTGTCAACTTCCGCACAAAACAAATGGGGTGGTCCATTATTCCCTCACCTGGTTGGGCTATAGTACCACCAATTGCCATCCTAGAAGCATCCACATGAACATGGAATGGTTTTTCCATGAAGGAAGAACATATAAATAAGTGAAGTGGTTAACTTTTCCTTCAATGTTTCAAATTCCAATTGTTGCACTTCATACCAATAAAACTTTCCATTTACCTTCAATAGTTCCTCCAGAGGTGCATGATCTTTGCATAGCCTTTAATGAACTTCTTGTAATACCTGTATGTCCAAGAAATCCATGCTCAATTTGACTATGATTTTTGGGTTCTTCCAAACCCAAGATTATAACAACCTTGGATGGATCTACCAAAAATCCTTCTTTCATAGATAATATGCCCCAGAAAAGTGCCAAAAGGTGTTGCAAAGATGCACTTTTTAATGTTCAATGAGATACTCAATTGTCTGCACCTTTCAAACATAAGTCTCAAATTTTCACAATGGTCCTTCACCAAACCATATATTGTCCAATCATCCAAATAAACTTGTAAAAACTTATGAATGAAGTCTTAAAAGCTTGTACCATGATGTGCGAAAACACTACAAGCACATTTTTCAATCCAAAAGGCATCATGGTGTATGTAAAAATCCCCACTCTGTGGTGAAAGTTGTCTTTTCCTGATCTTCCTTAGAAATACACACCTAATGATAACCAGAGAACCCATATGTAAAAGAGTAGATATCACACCTAACAACTCCTTCAAGTATCTCTTTATGTAAATGGGGTGGGAAAAGGATCAATTACATGAAGCATTAAACTCCTATAATCACACAGATCCTTATCCTCCCATATTTCTTTATGTTAATGACCATGGGACTCACCCACTCTAGATTCCTCAATAGGCTCAATGATACCATACTTCAACATTTTATCAATTTCTTCTTTCACTTTAACGCATAGATTAGGATTCATCCTGTAAGGCCTCTTCTAATAATTGGGCACACACCTTCTTTAAGTTTGATTCATGTCTCCCTAAAGAAGGGTGTACTCCTTTCAATTCATGATATCCTCTTGAAAAAAATCTTGAAAGTCACGCAGAGCTCAATAATCTTAGCAACCTCCTGCTCCAATAGTCACCAATAATGGCCTCCTTGGGCTCTGCATCTATCCTAATGTTAAATTTCTTCATTTTCATAGGTTCATGATACGTGCGTGCCTTTGCATCAGCTATATCCATCACCTCACATGCACCTTTAGTGTGACTAACATCCAAATTATTATCCTCATCATCTTCACCATCTATTATGCATAACAACTTACCCTTCTCTTTTCTTCCTGGTGCAGAACATCTCTTCTTCTTCACTCTCTTCAAGGTCAAGGCATGCCTGTAGGTCCAATTCCCCAAACATATCTAGCAAGAGTTTTTCAAACTTCATGTTATCTCCCATGGTAAACCGCTTTACAATCTACAGTGCTTCATTGACCTGGGTCTTAGTTGAAAAATAATCAAAAGTATGAATGACACCAAAAATCTACACTCTCCTATCTTCATTATCTAAACTCATTCACGATCGTCGAAATAATTAAAATGTGCCACTATTTTGTTTCATCTCAATTCACGACACTCCTTGACCTAAGTCACCCACTTGTACTCTTTAATTAATTAATTAATTTAACTAACACCCACATTCCCTAAGTCATCACATCCCTATATCTAAATAATTGATTAAATAAATCAATTTCCTACATTATACCTCACCCTCACACCTCACCATGAAAAATCCTCCTAACTCACTAGTTGTAACTAGTTTAATAAGAAACCTTCTAAAAATATTACCCTAACCACCTCTAACTTATCCCTATAACCACTTCTCACCCCTCACTAGTTAGGACTAAATTAACTTGGGAAACCTTCTAAAAACACCTCCACATTTATCCCAACCGACTTGGTCCTAATATGAGTTCATCCCACTAAGCATCTCAACCTCTCTCAAAATCTCTTGCAAATCAAGTTCAAAATGGCAAGAAAATCACTCTTGTCATCCCCTAACTCAAATTGGCCAAAATTGCAAGCGATTATTCTAGTAGCCGGTGATCTATATAAATAGATTTCTCTGCCTCTTTAGTAGACAAAGGGGGATTTTTAGAGGATTTTACAGGGAATTCACATCCATTCACGAATGTTTCTAAGTCTGAGATTTTCAACAAAGAACCACTATTGCTACACTACATCAAGGTGATCATCGTATCATCCAACATCATTATCAAGACATCTTGGATCCATTTTCACCCATCTACCACTCAAATTGTGATATCTTGTCAATCATCCACCAAGGTAAGCTTTGTTCCATTGATTTCTGCTTCCATTTTCGGATAATTATGTTCGTCTTATTATTATTAATTTTTAAAAAGTTTAAAATTCATTCACGTCATGCAAAATAATTAAGTTTGATCCTCTGTTTTATCAAGTATGTTAGAATTCACAAGTAATCATTGGCGATTTCTAGAATTGCTTGTGATTCTTGCACAATATGTTTCTTTAATAGATTTGTCCAAATTTGTTTAACAATCTATATCCATTTCCTTTTATAGCTAACATTTTTTCAAGTATGGATGTTATCAGATGGCCATAGAAGGTATCAATCATCCGATTACCAATATCAACTCACTTCCAATTGTCCAACACCCTTTACACTAGGAGAAATATGACCTACTTCACGACTTAGAACTGTGTGCCATACACACAACTCCTCTTGATAGGTTGGAAGCCATTTTTTCCTTTACCCAAAGAATTCGTGAAGCCATCGAGGAATTTTGGGAAGAATATTATGAGTTCTAGACATCCAAGTAGAATTAGCAAGGTTTGAATACTAGTATGAAGCGGGCCTAGACATACCAGAAGATACCACATCCGAGTTAGACATTGAGAGTAACATCAACCTTCCAGATACTTATTCTGATCTTGCACGCCAATACGATACAGAGGAGGAGATCTTTGACTTCTTCATGGAAGAATACATCTCAGAACCTAATTCATACTTCACCAAAGATGATGATTTATCCTGTTCAGTAGGCTCTAATCTCTAAGAGAACTTGGATTATGACTTCGGATTCTAGACTTGTTGCTTTTCATTTCATCTCTATCAGCTAATGTAGGCATTAAACTAAATAAGTGATAAACATATGATCACACTTTTTCGTTTATCTTATATTGTGTCACTTTTTCATGAATAAACTTAAATGTCTTAAAAGTGGGTTGACATCCACGTAAGGAATTCCTTGACTTCTAAGAACTGACTTTTCCAGAAACCTACCTACCTATTTTACTAACTCCATCTTGTGTAGTGTTTGTGTTTGCATATTTCGTCACAGGAGGAAGCTTAATCCATTCTTCATGGAGCACACAATCAATGTCCATCACCATCATTCACGGGTATCCTGGAAACCCTTCCATGATCGAGGTTGAGCCGTTTTCCCCTTTGATATTATCAACTAAATCAGTAAGTTGAAACTGTCATCGACATTCTAGTACACCGGTGGGACCCCCTGTCCCTTAATTCTCTGGTTCATTTCACATATTAAATAATATTTGTTTTTCTAATTCATTGTCGTGCAATCACTGCGATTAGGCTAATCACTTATGATTAGGCTAATCATCGACGGTTGATGTGTAGTTTTTTTACATTGCTTCACAATCTACTTTCTATTTCATGTTTTTTTGTTTTTCTAATCTAGTTGCAGGAATTGTGTTTGAAAACTCATATGCTCAATTCTTGCTTTCTCTCTTTAGGAAAAGCTCTTTAAAAATTTTAAAAATAAAATAAAAAAGGAGTGATCTTACGGTAAGTCCTAAAAACCTTCCTTTTGCTTTCGTTTTGCATTTTTGGTTGTTTGTTCTCATCAAAAAATCAACATTTCGTTTTGGGTCTTAAAACAAACCATTTCATACTTCTTGATCATCTAGCTTTAAATAGGGAAATTAACTGATTGCATTCACTTATCTTTCCCTCACACACAACCAAATCACTTCAAAATCAAAAATGCATTCAAACAATTCCTACCCAAGTGAAACTGATTGGGATTTCATCACCCAACAAGGAAACCGACTCGGTGTTCTGGACGAGTATAATCTCCTGTATGTCAGTATATTTTGGCTCAAGACTCACTCCTTTATCGCAACTGGGACTATGAAGTGAGGGGGTAGGCCCCAATTAACACACCCATACCAATAGCGAGCAACCCAAAGTTGGGCCTCACATACCTTCAGGTATATTGAGGACTTTGACCTTAAACACACCTAAAACCATCCATAGCTTACCATTTCCTAGGACCCTCGTTAACCATTTTACACATTTCAATTTTTCATAATTAATCAAGATAAATACAAAACGATATTTTTCTTACTTTTGCTTGTTGTTTGTAAAAAAACCCATTTAATTATTTCTTATTTTCTAGGTGTTTGTGTGTTTTTTTATCATGGTACTTACTAGACAACAAGCTTAAAACCAAACTTCTGAAAACATGTCCACCCCACCATCTACATTTCAACAATGATGTACCATTTAATACTACATCATTTCCTGTAGTACTCTCAACCCCAACACAACAAAAAATCCCATATTATCAAATAGTTACATCTAATCCCTTTTCTAACACCCAACAGACTTGGAGTGAATCAGGGGTCAACTATAACAACAAAATGGGACAACAACTCTTTCATTCCCCACATCAATATCATGGTCAAATCCTTCATACATCTGGACCACAAGAAACAGAACATCTCTTTTCTTCTAGTCCTTAACTGAAACATCTGAACCTCCTTTTCTACAATAGGGGAGACCCTATCTTTGAAGAAATGATAGACTCAAACCTTATTTCCCTCAATGCCTATCTAGTATCTAGGAATGTTCAGATGCAACCATTTACACCCCAACATACTTATAATCCCTCATCTTCCATTGCACATCTCATTAATCAAAATCAAGATCATGTCGTCCAGCACTTGTACCCATACACTTCAAAAAATCAACCTGAAACATTGAACAATAGTCAACCTAAGATATTTCCCAGCCCTACTAACCCCTTTGAAACATCGAATGAACAATCTCCTATCAGCCAACCCAAGACATCTAAGGTCTCTTCAGTCCCTATTTATGACCTTCACATGATTTCATCATAAAGACATCTGCCTAGCATTATACATCCTCACCAAGTCCCTCTACTAGGTTCCACACCTCCCCTAAGTAGTATCGTTACTTCCTCATCCACTCCTTCGGCCTCCTCACAAGTACAAACACCTCCACTAAGTTTTGTGGCCTTTTCTACTTGTTGCAGATCTCGTATGCACCCAAAATTGTATGTACTGTACTACCGAAAAGAGGTTACAGAAACCCCAATGATGATTCAGATCTCTTCGCAAGGTGTTTAGAAACCAAAGCACGTTGAGTATACATTTGCATCCTAAAATGCCTTATCCAACCTTCGCATGCTTTGTTCTGACCCCGTTCCTCTCTTTTCCTTGCATTTTGGTCTTTAGTTACATGACCACCACCGGGACAAGGCGGCGGTCCAGTAACCACCGCCCGAGTAGGGCGGCGGTCCCTGCGCGTTTTCCATAACTTTCCGATGATTTTGTCAACGTAAAAATCAAGTGGCACTTGTAATTCTCAACCACTCTTACTTGCATTTAAGTTTTAGCCACTTGGTAAATAGTAATTCCTCTTTTTTATAATAGAAGAGTTCAATTCAATCTTACCCTCTAGTAAATCAAAGTGCTATAAATACCAAGCTTGTTTATAAGTAAATAGCCCCTCTCCCTCTATGATTTATTATTTAGTGTGTTTGTACAGCTTCTTCAATAAGTCTCAACAAGTTTATATTTTGTTAAGCTCTCACCTCTTAGTTCAAGGCTCCATAGTTCTAGTTCTAGATTATGTTCATTTGAATCTTGATCCCGCTTAGAGTCTCATTGTCCACTCAAAATTCCCCTGCTCTTAAGAAAGTGAAAATTTAAAATTTTGAGTTTAAGTGTTTTCTCTGTTGTACTGATAATGTGAAATGCCAAAGAAATTGAGAAATCTACGTTTTGGGTCATTTTGTGTGTTTTTCTGGGCTCTGTCGAACATTTTTGTCTGCGTGTCCCAAGTTCAATTGGGCCCTCTGCTCCCGATCGTCGGCGGTTCACTCAAGTCTCTTCTTTTCGAGTCGTCGGAACTTTTTTTTCCCAAATGTCCCAAGTTCACTGGACCAGCTTGTTCCATTTTCATCCGAATCGGCCGAGTCACGTGATTGCATACTTTTGTCCCGCGTGTTCCAAGAGCATTTGTGTGTCTTTTCCCGCATCACCCGACCGCCGAAGTCGCGATTTTTGCGATTTTTTGTCCGCGTGTTCTAAGAGCATTTGTGCGTCTTTTCCCCGCTTCGCCCGAATCGGGTGAGCCACGATTCTTTCAGGCCATGGCCCACATGTCCCGCATGTTCCAAGAGCATTTCATAATGCGTCTTTTCCCGCTTCGCCCCGGATTGGCCGAGCCATGTACTTTGCGCTCAAGCGCCCCACATGTCCCAAATGAACTAAAGTGCTATTTGTGCTAATTTTTCCCACTCTACCCAAATACCTTGCTTTTCAAATTAGTATGTATTAAATGCGCATTCATCGCCTCTCTCTCCTAAACGGCTATATAACGAGCGAACCCCCTGTGCGTTTTACACACCTGCTTTCCTACTATCTTTTGCTCGAACCCTTGCAATCTAAATTCTGCGCACGTATCCATTTTCTCTCGCAATTCCTTCCCAAGTCTCAGCTTGCAGCCTTCGCCCTCGAATTACTACCAACATGAACATCAAATTTTAGGGGCAAGAACAAATCTCACCACTAGAGTTTGTCGCTCCCGATATCGAGACAGTGAAGTTCACCATCTTGACTTTAGTGATTTTTGACGAGGATGACAGATTTAAAACCCTATGCCAATGGCACAAATGATTCATGACAGCGGTTTGGCTTTCGCTGGTGGTTTCCCAATCTCTGTGCAATGTGCAGATACAGTGCTTTCATGCGGAGCTCATTTCAACCCTAATTCGAGTGAATTGACCAATATACACGTGGAAAAGACATAGCCGGGACGGTGACAACTACTGTAGCAGATTTTGAAGTCAGTGGGTCCCTCCCAGTCATAAGCACCTATCTTCTTCTCCTTATTCCTCTCTTCTCTTCCAATTCTTTTTCTTGGATTTATTGTAATAAGTCGAGGTATGCGATTGGCAATCCTTAACTAATCTTTAGTTAAAAGAAGTAGTTACCGAGAGTAACTGAATTGTAAACTATATAATGGCCTCTCCTCACCATTTTGAAGGAGAAAGAACTTCGCTTATTTTTGAAAGTGTAAATGAATCATAAAGAAATCAATATGTATGGGCTTTTCATTCTTCGTCTATCTGATCTCTTTTATCCCTAAGCTTTTCATTTAATCTTGTTAAGATCATTTGTCTATATTATATTAAGAAGCTTTGTATTCTTGTAGATGTTATTGATAGAACTCTTGTGTGTCTTTCAAATTTCATCTTATTAGTATGATACAAATGATCTTGTTTCAATTCATTTGTACCTTCGCATGCATAAAGAATTAATCTATCATCTATAATTCTAAATGGTGCCTTTCTGCTCATTCTCGTTTTCTCATTCCTCAATCCTTTTGTAATTGATGATCCTTATAGAAAACACTTTCGTAAATATCCAAGTTCCACAAGAAAATCATGTTTTGTATATGTGTAAATAGGTTCGTTTCGAATAAGGGAACCTCTCCCATTAAAGAGGAGGGACTTCTTGTCCCGATCATTGCTCTTCGTAAAGTCCTATTTGACGGTCAACAGAGTCATAGGTTGTTGTTTCATCACAGAAGTATAGGTCCTAGAGATTTCTGGGTTTACCTCTATCATTGTATCCCTATAACAATCCCGCTTAGGAATCAATAGTCAAGCTTTGTTCTCTTGCACTATCCCTCTCCTACTTGCATTATGTTTAGAAACTTACGCCTAAGTTGCCACTGTTTGAACATCTTCTCCTACTTCGCATTGCCACATTCCCACTTTTCTAGATTCATGAGAAAACGAAGGAATGAAGAGATCACACTTGAGGGACAAGTCACAATACAATTGGATTTTGTTGTTCTCAGTAAAACTTCGTGTTTGAATTGTCAAGTCAGTAGTTACAATATATCAAATAAAATAGCAAATCATTTTATTTCGATTAAGCTTGCTTTCAATATTACAAGGAAGTCGTGGGGAATGATAGCTTAAGAAGCTATGATTTATTCGTCACTTCTGAGGTAAGATTGAAGTTCTTTCAATTAAATTAGTTAGTTATTTGTATTTAGGATCAATTCACAAATACACAGGAAAATAGCTACATCTCGCTACCTTGCTTGTTTTAATTCTGTTATTAGATTAATTATTCATTATCTGAATGTAGTAGAATAGTCACTCTTTAAATTTTGTTCAAATTCACATCTTTGAAAATACAAAAAAAGAGAATATAAGCATAGTGTAGATTTATTTCATAATTAGTTTACTTATTTCAGTTAAGTTTGGTTATCTCTTGCATGATAATTACGGGACCTATTGAAAGCCCGTGGATTACATATTCAAACTGGTAATACCTCACCAAATCTCTTCACAACATTAATGATATATATCAAGGTATTAGAATTCACGTCTTTCAAACAACAACAAACCCACAATTGCTAGTGAGCAATTGAGAGAATTGAATATCAAGATGAAAAAAGCATACACATTTTGTTCAAATCAACCCAACTATAGATTGCCTTGATAGGATATCCGCATGACCATACAAGAACCCAAAAGAGAGAAAATATTTGGTTGTGATTCATTAGTTCCGTAGCCAAACATAGGAGACCCTCTCATTGACATAGACATAGGCTTACGTATACAAGTTGTTAGAACACCCGTAAGGTATTTTGAGAAGATCGCACAACTCCTAGTATTAAACATAGAAGCTGAAAAAGCTTATGACTATTGGATAGTCGGAAGAAGAGATTGATTCTTCACATGACCATAACAGGCCCACAACACCCATGAGCTCACGGTTTGCAGATCCCTGTGTCCCATAACCTAATGGGCCTAATAATTAGTTAAACATTGACACCTGCACACGGGGCCACGTACGCTGGTATTTAGATCCTCACCACTCCCGCCAGATATCATAACACAATTTTTCGTATTAAACATAGAAGCCAATCAAGCTAATATTTTTGGGTTAGACCAGAAAACCGCCCATAGTTTCCTACAAATCCACTACACCTCTCACTACCACTTTCATGACCTTGTCTAGAAATATACACGAAGCACCTACAGTCACTTTCCATACATCCAATAGCCAATAAATAGGATCTCAAAAGAGCTTGACATTGATTGGAGCCTCCGAGTAGCTATTATATCTAAACAATCCATTACACCAATTCAGGTTAGGAGAGCTTTCTTTTCCTTAGACTCGCAGATCTCATTATTATGTGTTAAGGATATAAGATTGCCCAACTAGTTTGTCTACATCCACATATATTTCATTTCCACTGGTTGTCTCGGCACGACCTTGGGAGGTTGGTACAAGAAAGGCTACTTGTTGATTCTCATGCTCACATGTCACTTTTCTATCATACGGTATCCTCCCAACATGTTACTAGTACCATTCAAAACATCACCATGTCCATCCCTACTGACTACACTATTGATCAATACCAATTTCGTTGCTAATACACACCTTGTTTCACAACACATACCACAACCATCACAACCACTGATCTCCATGCCACAATCTACACCCCTACAAAACATCCCACAATATAGTACCCCGCAACAAAGCATTCCGCAATAGGCACCATCCTCTACCACCTCTGCTTTTTCTTTCCAGTAGTCACTCACATATTTACAATCGTTCACTCATTCATCAATTCCATTACAATATCAATATATACAAACATCACACCCTATAACCTCCTACAACATAACATCCCTTAACATCAAAGTATCTCCCCAACAAAACATTCCTTATAAAAATACCACAAAAACATCCTCAAAAGATGACATACCTCAACAAAACGTTCCACAACAAGAATACCCCATACCAATGTAATGTCCCTTATCAACAAAATGTTCCCTAAAAAAGCATTCCCTACTAGTAATGCATTCCTCAATAGTATCAGCATACTCACAACCTAGATAGTCCTTATTTCAACCTGACTCATCCTCACAACAACAAACACAACCTGATTCTCTCCAAGCCCTTTTAAACCACATATCCAATCTCAAGTTGCTTCATCCTCATCCAAGAATGTTCTCTCTTATGATCAAATTTTCAATGATCCCATTCATCCTTTAGTGCCATATAAACCATATCCACCTCACTGGGAACTTCCTAATTTCATCAAATTTTACAGCAAGGAAGATCCCCAACAACACATTTGTGCCTTCTCACACACCTGTTATCTAATAGCTCATGACCAAGACTTGATGTTGAGAACATTTCCCATAGCCCTCGTCGGTCCCGCCTAGATTGGTACAACAACATTCCTATTCTCCTTTCAGAAACTTTCCCAACTTTTCTTAGACCACTTTTCCATAAACACATTTCGCAAAATCACTATCCAAAACTCCGTATGCCATCAAAAATTCAAATACAAATCTATTATTGATTTTTCACCCATCAAGGGGGTGTAACCAATCAACTATCCTTTACATTACCACAAACAATATTAATTGAGGTCTTCTGTCGTGCATGTGCCAAACAAATCTCCTCCACATTACAAATCCAATCATTTCAAACTTTTGATGAGGATTTTACCATGGCCCATAAATTAGAATTGTAATATTTAGAGGATAGATGGGTTAAAATTCATCCTAAGAAACCAAAAGTTGAGTTCCCATCCAAACCAACATCCAATCCTAATAAGTCTAAGACATCCGCCAACGTTGTCATAGTTAAATCTTCTCCTAAAGAGAAGCTCTGTGTATCAAACACACCCATCAACAACACAACTATACACTTATAGGAGAGACTTATAGCGCAATCTTTGAAAAATTACTCACCTCCAACATGATATCTCTCCCACCTATTCGACCCATTGACACGTTAATATCTAAACCTATTTGGTATCAAGATAACTGACTATTGTAAATATCATAGGGTCAATGGACACGACATCGAAAGGTGTCGCACATTCTGCAATGTAATTCAAGATTTGATCAACAAGGGTGAGCTCCACTTAGACAATCCAAATGCACCCCCAAATCAAAATATTGACATATTTAAGCAACCTTTTATGAATCACCCTTCATCCTCCGATCAACCATAAATGAATGTTTTCCACACCATCAATAAAATAACCAAAATAGAGCCTATTATTCCTACATCCTCGTCACTTACCAAATCAAAACCTATGGAACCAACGTCAACAACCAATGAGCCTAAAACGATGAATATTAAACCTTTTCTTATTGATAACATCACTAAAACCCTTCCTGCATCCTCATCACTTACCAAGTCAAAACTTGTGAAATCAACAAGAATCTAATGAGCCCAAATATACTGCATCTCCATCTGTTGAAAATATTACTAAAACTATTCCCACGCCTCATTACATGCCATTATAGAATCCACACCTGCATCCTCTATGTTATCTGATATTACACCTAAAACTACATCAAACAAACAACCCAAACACCTTCCACCTCATGGAAATATGATCCTTGTATAACCTCCTTATCAACCACACCCAGTTCATCTAAGACCACAAAAGGACCTCATAAATAAGGTATTATTCAGGTCTTTAAAATCCTCAATATATATTTTTGGATCAGATTCCTTTGCACGGACCTCATTCCATTATACTTATTAATCACCCTATTATTACAGGATCAAAATACCCCAACCAAGTCCCTACATTAAGTCCAACTACCCTCACCAATGGCCACCTATATAGGGTCCTTCGCCTTCATCTATTGCACAGTCCAATTATCCTCATCAATGGCCTTTACCCGTCACATAGTCCAACTATCCACACCAATGGCCACCCGTACAAGCTCTTCTTCCACCACCCATTGTGACACATAGAAATCCACCATGACCAACAAATAAGCAACCTATGAATAAACAACATGTCTTACCTCCTCCTAAGAAGAGTATAGATGCGACCTTGTCCCCATCTACGTCTACACCTAAGGGGCATTATGCCACTATCCTAGATGACCTCCTTCAACGGTCACTTATTACATTACCACCTCCTAAGCCATTTGATCATCACGGATGGAAACTTGTTTGGTATGACTTCAATATTTTCTTGTGATTACCACTGAACATGATGCCATTCTATAGATAATTATAGGGATTTTCACTCAAAAGCAAAGGAACTTGGCAATCCGCTCTTCCTTCCTTCTCAATCAAACACAACACCAACATCAACATTATCATCATCAAAACCTGAAAAATCCACCCCTAAAGCATCTGATCATCGATTCACTGCTGTAAACATCACCACCCATTCAAAAATTATGACAAAGAATCATTTGAAACTAAGAAAAGTAAAAACTTCATCGTTATACCCCCACCTCCTGAATTATCAACTTCATTTGATAAACCTAAGGTATCTATTTCCTTAGCTCATAAGGAATCTAACCAAACACCATCATCAAAAGCTAAAATTTCTATACAAGCAACAACACCCCCTTTCACCGTAATATAGAATTTTACTATCAAACAATTACACCAATCCCCCAGAATGTCACTTTATGAATTGGTTCAAACATCACCTTTTCACAAGAAGGCTATGATAGAATCCCTACCAGTCCATAACCATACCAACCAATGATCCAATTCCTTTCACAAATTTTGTGGGTGCTCTTAAAACATCCTATCGCTATATCATTTGAACCATCTAAAATTCCATCTCTCAAACCAGAAGATCATGACCTACCACTTTTCATCACCACCCAGATCAATGACATCTCCATCAAAAGGGTCATGATTAATAGCAGTGTTACCATTAATATCATATCATCCCTCACTTTCAACCAACTCAAATTACCCAATATTGTCATCATTCAAACTTCGGTTCTATTACGATCCTCCAATGACACTAGCGCACTCCACATTAGGAACTGCTGTCATTCTTCTCGCTTTAATTTGGTGTCAAAACTCTACCCAAACTATTCTACATTATAGAAGGATAATTTCAATACAACATGTTATTAGGACGTCCTTGGATATGCACCATGTGTTGCGCTCCTTCTACCCTCCATCGATGTCTCAAATACGAACATGAAGGTCAAATTTTTACTGTTCATGTTGATCTAAATCCGTTCATCGATCGCTTAGCATGATGTACCACCCAAACGACATCCTTGAACCCAAATCTGCATCTGAGCCATCTAATGAAGCATCCACTAGTGCAAATATCCCTTCTTCCAAGTTACTATATGACTCTTCTCTTGGTGAGGTCATAAAACACCTTACACTTGGGGAATATCATCTTCTTATGCTTAACTCCATCCCTTCACCTAAAACATATGGCATCGCATACGATAAGCAACCCATGTATGACCCAAATGTAGGAGATGTTATCTCCTATGTGCAGCTTATCTCAAAACAAACCTTGTTTGGCCACTTACTTATCAATCTAATCACTCCACAAAATCATTACCCCTTGTTTGGCCAGAAATGGTTGATGACGATTTACCTACCTTGGATGTCCTTCGATGTCGGGATGGCCAGGATATCCTTTCCCTTACGGGATGAAGACCATTTTCTTCAGAAATCCCTACCATCGACACACCAACTCTCCTTAACAACTCCACCCTCAATGTTAACTTAAGCACCCCTCAAGATCCCTGCATAGTTAAGGTCAGTCAATCTCTAGATCCACAAGAATTGAATGATTTCACCTCATTCTTAACAAAATATCATCAAGCCTTTTCCTAGTCATACAGTGATATGCCGGAATTAATCCTAACACTTTCATACGCACATAGTCAAGTGTCCCAATGCTAAGCCGGTGAAACAAAAACTACGTAAGATACATCCCCGCATAGCTCTCCTTGTCGAGGAAGGATTGCGATGCCTCTTATTTGCTAACTTCATCATACCCATTGACTATCCACAATGGGTCTCCAGTGTTTTCCCCATAACTAAAGCTTTAGGTAAAATACGCATCTGCACAAATTTTAGGGATCTCAATCTTGCCTATCCTAAAGATGATTTCCCTCTTCCAAACATAGATCATCTCGTCAACCTAACAACTAGCCACAAAATGCTCTCCCTCATGGATGGCTTCTTTGGTTATAACCAAATCCTCATCGACACCCTACGATCAACACAAAAATTCTTTCATCACCTTTTGGGAACCTTCGCTGGCGCCATGCCCTTTGGTCTTAAAAATGCAGGGGCTACGTATGTGCGCACCATGACATACATTTTCCATGATCTCATCCACAAAATTGTCAAGACTATGTTGATGACCTCCTAGGAAAATCTAAATCACAAAAAAACCATCTTGATGTCCTTGAATCAATCTTCACTCATCTCATCCAGTTTTTCTTCGTGTTAATCCTGCAAAATGTGTTTTTGGTGTCCTCAACGAGAAACCTTTTAGTATTAATCATATCTATCGAGGCATTAGGTTGACCCAACAAAGGCTAGAGAAATCATTAAGATGCCTCCACCATACAATCTTAAGCAACTGCATATCCTTCGAGGTAAATTACAGATCCATTTGATGGTTCATATCACATCTTTGTGACCATTGTCAACCTTTTCACTATCTTCTCTGCAAGAACATAGAATTTCATTGGGATTTCGATTTCCAAAAAGCCTTTAATGAAATCAAATGATATATATTATCACCACTTGTGCTTACTCCACCTCATGAAGGGGAGCTATTTTATTTATACATATCCACTTTAGAACATGCTCTAGGATCTATGCTTGCCCACTGTGATGATAAAGGTTGTAAACAAGTCATATACTACATTAGTCATACCCTCCATGAGTATGAAACACATTATACCAAACCTAAAAAATTGTGTTGTGTGTTATACTTTTGCCACCTCTAAACTTTGACATTATCTCCTCAATCACAAGACATATGTCATCACCAGTTTTAATCTACTTAAAACCATGCACGCTAAACCTTATCATAATGATTGCATAACTTGATGGATTATGCTTATGAATGAATTTGACCTCAAAATCATATCTCAGAAATCTATTAAAGGTCAAACCATTGCATATAAAATCACCGATGCCCCTTCCAGATAATCAAATACCTCACAAATATTTTCTTGACGAATCCATCAACAACATTGATGAATCTGATTTCATCCCCGTTAAAATGACCCTCTTCTTTGACAATGCTAAGTGCCAAGAAGGGGAGGATCCGAAGTCATTATCATACCACCTTGGAACATCCCACTTCCGTTATCATTTAAACTTAACTTGAATGTACTAATAACATGGAAAAATATGAAGCCTTAATCATGGGTCTAAATACCACCATTCTCTTAGGTGTCCACATCCTGGAAATCTATGGAGATTCACAACTTGTCATCAGTCAAGTTAAAGGAGAATATCAATGTAAAAATGAAATCCTTCAAAAATATAAAGCTTTGGTCGAATTTCTCCTCGGCACATTCGATCATTACACCATTCAATACATTTCACAATCTTCAATAGGTTTACAGACACTATGGCATCCCTCGGATCCCTCATCCCTTTTGAAATAGAAAAATGTTTGTGGTTGTTCAACACTTAGACCATCCTTCACATCAAAATGAGTTGCCTTCCATCAATAACATTGACAACAATCCACCGATCTATGGTACACACAGATATATGACTATCTCGCTAAATGTAAACTACCATCAGACTTATCACATGGTACTAAACGATCATTTCTGCAAGGCGTCACTCGCTTCGTCGTCATAGGGGGAATCCTTTATAAATATAACTTTAACGACATATTATTATGATGCCTTAAAATACATGAATCAACCAAAGCAATCGAATAATTCCATGATGGCATCTATGGTGGTCACTTTAGTGGCAATGCCATCACTAAACGCATCATACGGATAGGGTATTATTGGCCTACCATCACCAAAGACTATTTTGCATATGTAAATAAATGTGTTAAATGCTAACTCCATTCAAATCTCATTCATGTCCCTAGCAAAGCACTACAACCCACTGAGGACCTATGGCCTTTATCTTAATGGGGGTTAGACCTCATTGGTGTAATAAACCCTAAATCATCCCAACAACATCATTCCATAATCACTAAATATTTCACTAAATGGGTTGAAGCCATCCCTTTAACCTTGACAAAATTTGGAACCATAATCAAATTCATATATCAAAATATCATATGCCACTTTGATATCCCGCATAAGCTCATCATGGATAATGGAAAATCCTTTAAAAATAAAGAATTTAAAAAGCTCTATGATACATTCAACATCAAACTTGGTTTTCATCACCATACTATCCTCAAGAAAATGGACAAGTCAAAGCCTCTAACAAAACAATTAATAAAATCCTTATGAAAACAGTAAATGACATAGGAAGGAATTGGCATCTCCAAATCTTATTCGCTCTCGGCCTATCGAACTAGCATTCACACACCTATGGGTGATACGCCTATTCACTTGTCATGCACATGGATCTGAAGCCATTGTACCTCTTGAAATTAAAATTTCGTCACTTCGTGTATCTCTCAAAGATTTCATCCTGATGAATAATATCGCCAAGAATGCTTAACACAACTAGAATTTTTAGATGAAAAATGTTTAATGATACTCGAACATCATCAAGTCTATCAACAACATATTAGTTGAGCATACAACAAACATGTCAAGGAACATGAATTTAAAACTGGTGATGTTGTACTTAAATACAATCAAATGTTACTACATTAGAACGGAGTAAACGTGGAAAGTTTTCCCCCAATTGGATTGGTCCATACGTTATCACTCACAAGTATGGGTCAGGAGCATATCATCTCACTTCTCTTAATGGGGAACCCGAGAGGGAACCTCTAAATGTTTTGCACTTGTGACCTTTACTTTTAAATGATTGATTTTCATGACAGTAGTTCCATTCAAATCCTATCACTCCATCATATCATTGCAATGATTCCTTCCTTTTCAGGAATTCCTTAAAATCACTACTCCCATCCATCAAACACCATGACATGGGGCATGTGTGTGTAGGTCGCATACACATTTTATCCCCTCCTCAAAATAGTTTATTAGGGTTTTGACCCTTAGCTCAACAATAAAGGTCATTTGAAAGCGTCTCTTATCAAAATATAATAGATTGATCCCTCGAAGGATAGTTATTCACGAGTCTAAAATCATTATCAAAAACATAAAATGTATATTTATCCCTTGAAGGAAAACTACAATCAAAGCGATGGACCGATCCCTCAAAGGATGCTCATCCAGTCAAAAGTCAAAATGTAGACCATACCCTTGAAGGATGGCTACTCATATAGCAACGCTTCCCTTGCATCGATCAGCCAAAATACATCAATCTCAAAACATCCGGGAAAGTTTCCACATCAATCAACTTTCCCATCATAGAAAACTTCCCGCATTGATCGAGTTTTCTTGAAAATAAAAATATAAGCTAGGGCATATTCCGGAATGAAACTTGTTGAAGAGGAGATCCCTTTCTCCCACATTGGCCTACATACACAAAATCCCTTTTGTCATCGTATAAAAATACATTCACTTGACCCATATTCATGTTGTGATTTGCAAAACTACCCATTGATGATCTTAGTTAACATCTGAGAAGGCCACAAGTGTAAAGTGTTTTTGAAACCCATCACGTATACATACTAAATTCATAGTGGGGAAATCATTCCAATTTTACCTCATTTTATTTTGTTACATTTTTTTATTTTTCACGTTTGTTAGATCATACTTCCCAAAAAAATCAATATATGTCATCTTACAAAATGGGCTTCTATGAGCCTATGACATCATGTATAATCAGTAGTAAAATCAACATCTCCCCGATATCGTGCTACCACCACCCTCTCTTTGGGGTAGGAGTGCCTCCATCTACACTTACATCTCCACCACCTCACAGGGACACTCATGTAGCAAATAGAATCATCTTCAGCTCCTTCGTCAGCACTGTCACCCCCTCTCTCTCTAACCTCCAAGGTGGTTGTCCCACACTCGCCACACTAACACTGGACACATCGTTGTTGTTGTGTCTAACCCTTGGGCGAGATATTTGATCAACATACTGATTTGGCATCCGAGATAGCTATTGATGATCAAATCCACATAGTAATCCCTCTACTGCGTGACAACATCATGTGCATACGAAAATCATAACGAGGAGGAGGTGTTGTAGATGCTCCCTTATGCCCATTCACAACAACTCTACACGAGATATAAAGACCATGTGATCCCCGAAGGCTTTCCTCAGTGTATCCATTTGTCCCTTGTGCTTGTCTCTATCGAATATACCTATACTGAGTTGCACCTAAAGGCTATCTCGCTCAGCATGATGATCCATCCCTCGTGTGATGAGGGTATACTTGAATTCTAAAAGGTCATCACACTCTCTCTGCGAGTTACGTTTCTCTCTCTCCCTCCACTTTCTGAACTTCTCGTCTGTCACTACTATAATAGCCAAAATTATGGCATCATCCGCTCACCCTCTGCGTCCTCTGGTACTTGTGCTCCTCCTGTCAGCTACGACGCATGTCCTCATCGACCATCTTTGTTGCCCTCTCCGCTGCCCTAGTCTAATCAAAATTCCCCGATAATCGGGCCCACCATGCGATAAAACCCGAAGTCACACCGGTATCATCAATCGGGACCATAGCCCACTGTTTTCATCAATAACTCGAGTCTCACAACAACAGCCCTGGGAGTCTCGTATCCCGTCCTCCCACTGTACCACCTGCGGATCCTTAGGTATACCATGTGTCAGTCCAAACTACCTCCTAACATGACTAAAATGTAGAAGCTCATCCTCTCAACCCTACTAAATCTTTGTATCAAAATATCATGTTGTCATTAACAAGTCTTGAGCAAACTCGGGCCAATCGGAGTAAATCTATGTATGGCCTCCACACCACATCTCCACCTATAATCCACGACATGAGTCTCATAATAACTAGGCCCTTGTCCTTCCACGCTCAAACTAGATTCTGCCTCCATCTCATAAAGTCAGGGATGTCACAGCCTCGATCTCACAAGGTAAGCCCAATGGATGAGCAATCACTGATGTACTTGTGTGCCCGACTTTGAAACAAAGAATCCAACATCAATACCATAACGCTTGTGGGTCATCCAAGCCCACAAATCTTTGAATGTTTGTGCTAATAAAGTAGGTGCCCACTCAAACATTATACAATGCTCCATCATCTCATCGACAATATCGGTCATCATCGAGGAAAATCACCCCTTAAATCTAGAAAAGCAAAACATGAAATAGTTATCATCATCATGGTCATTTGTGGAAAACTAGCTCTCACGAGGCTTATACAACGCCTAGTAATCAAATGCTCTAGAAAGAATATCTCAAATCCCGATCATGCTCTCCATATAACCTCTATATGGTATATGTGGGTCTCATCCTCAATAATACTGATAAATCGCATGTATCGTGAACTGGTAATATCATAATACGATGAACATCCTAAAGAGTAATGGTCATCTCCCCTATAGAAATCCATAAAGTATTGGTGGAAGGATTCCACCTCTCTAACAATGCCAATATAAAACTTGTGACATCCGTGAACCTTTCTATAAGATCTCATACCACTAAAACTCACTACTTGAGATGCTCCGAATCCTCATCGATAATCTTTCCCTCACCTCATCAGACATCGATGGTATACGATCACTGAATAGCAATTGTGCATCCACCTACAAAGCGTAAGCACACATAAAAAAGTTGGTATTATCACATTAATATTGAAAATATCATCCAATCAAAATATCAAGACACCTTTAACATTATTGTCCAAAATCTACTAACAAAATTATGAAAAGTGACATTATAATATCACCATCAATGATATCGACATCGAAAAAAATACATCTAACACCAGTAATGACCATAAGATTACACAAACTTTAAAACATTTATCAAAACCACTCTTTCTATTTCACATACAAATTATTTTTACCATAGGAAAATCATCGGCGATTCACCTCAATCACTGGTGACTGAAGGAATCGTTGGCAATTCCTACTACTCAAAATTAGAGCATCCACTGCGCCCCAAATACGGTTCTGAAATACCTCAAACCACCATAAAATCCAAAAAATGGGATTAAAAGCCTACCTCGGCCATCGAGAGGCTTTCGTTTTAACTGTTGAGGATGCCATCTTGTAAATTTTCCACTCGAAAAAAAAAGTTTTTCACACCAATAGTCACTTTGTCAAAATATTTTCACCATGCTCACAATGTGGTAAAATAGCATTGCTTTTGGGCTGTTATAGCCCTTCCTTTTAA